>PIJE02007108.1:0-2500 GCA_002895965.2 Coryphaenoides rupestris | reverse complement strand
CGAGACGCGCGCCCGCGCCCCGCACGAGGCGGGGGGACGGGACGGCTCGCCGCCGGAGGAGACGGGGGATCGGTGTAGCTGCGTAAGGCCCAGAGTAACCATACTTTTCCCTAGTCTCACAGAGACCATGGTCTATAAGAGTAAGGGACTTCACTCTTATATGGACCTCACACGTATGTGACGATCCCCAAACTTCTTCCACGGACTTCCTTGTTGAAAGCCTGGAAGATATCGTTCCCCGACCTTAACCCCAGTGTGCCGGGAGCATTGGATATGAAGATGAAATCTGACGCATAGTTTCAGTGTTAAAACTGATAAAATAATTGCTGTCTGTGGTTCAATATGGGCTGTGGCAATCATTTTGAAAAATAATAGCTCAGCAACATATTGAAAAAATGAACTATGAACTAGTTCATTTTTGGAACTGTGAACTTAGTTCAACATTTTTAATTATGAACTATGAACTGAACTAGTTCATTTTAAAATGTGTGAACTGAACTTTGAACTAGTTCATGTAGAAAGTGAACTTTCCCAACACTGCCTGTACCGATGTGTTGAAAAGAGTACCTCTTGTACGTATGTGTAAATATGAGCATAAATATGAGTACTCGATACTTAAGATAACTTCAATGTCTTCCCCGACCAATGACTTTGTAGAACAACTTCTACAACCGTGTCCAATGTCATTAGAAGCTGAAACTTTGCATCAATGCGCTTATTTTTTTTAAATACTTAAAATTGGTTGGCAATAATGGAATTCTATTCATGCATTGTCTGATAATCCTTTTGTCTATTTATGTTTCCCGTCTTGAGGTGTCAGTCAGTGAGAATCGTGTGTACAGTGTGTATACCATCCATTATAAAGCAACCCTCGTCGGTCGTATCCTTGGTGCCTGAACAGCGCTCAGGGTGGGTCGGGGAAGCAACATAATCAACACTATGATGATAAAGTCACACAATCGATCATTTTTCAGTTCTGTCCACAGCTGTCAGACGTCAAGACTCAATATTGTGGTCCTGGTGGAGAGCTGAGCGTGTCTCATAGAGCCGGTGTCTGTGACTCCTGGATTCTATCAAGTCACATTTTTGGCCTCTAGATGCGGTCAAGGGGAAGGGAAGAGAAACACGATCTCACTTGTAGTCACCTTGTAGTTGAAATTAAATGTTTGTACAACTCACCTGTTAGAACTCACCTGGTAGAACTCACCTGTTAGAACTCACCTGGTAGAACTCACCTGTTAGAACTCACCTGGTAGAACTCACCTGTTAGAACTCACCTGGTAGAACTCACCTGTTAGAACTCACCTGTTAGAACTCACCTGGTATAACTCACCTGTTAGAACTCACCTGGTAGAACTCACCTGTTAGAACTCACCTGTTAGTAGAACTCACCTGTTAGTAGTGCTCACCTGTTAGAACTCACCTGTTAGAACTCACCTGTTAGACTTCACCTGTTAGTAGTGCTCACCTGTTAGTAGTGCTCACCTGTTAGAACTCACCTGTTAGAACTCACCTGGTAGACTTCACCTGTTAGTAGTGCTCACCTGTTAGTAGTGCTCACCTGTTAGAACTCACCTGTTAGAACTCACCTGGTAGACTTCACCTGTTAGTAGTGCTCACCTGTTAGTAGTGCTCACCTGTTAGAACTCACCTGTTAGAACTCACCTGATAGACTTCACCTGTTAGTAGCACTCGCCTATTAGTAGAACTCACCTGTTTTAGCTCACATGTAAGTAGAACTCACCTCGCACAACTGGCCTGGAAGTTATCGCCTGGTATAACTCACTTGGTAGAACTCACCTGTTAGTAGAACTCACCTGTTAGAACTCACCTGTTAGTAGAACTCACCTGTTAGAACTCACCTGTTAGAACTCACCTGTTAGAACTCACCTGTTAGTAGAACTCACCTGTTAGAACTCACCTGTTAGAACTCACCTGTTAGAACTCACCTGTTAGAACTCACCTGGTATAACTCACCTGTTAGTAGAACTCACCTGTTAGAACTCACCTGTTAGAACTCACCTGTTAGTACTCACCTGTTAGTAGAACTCACCTGTTAGAACTCACCTGTTAGAACTCACCTGTTAGTACTCACCTGTTAGTACTCACCTGGTATAACTCACCTGGTAGAACTCACCTGTTAGTAGAACTCACCTGTTAGAACTCACCTGGTATAACTCACCTGTTAGAACTCACCTGGTATAACTCACCTGGTATAACTCACCTGTTAGAACTCACCTGGTATAACTCACCTGTTAGAACTCACCTGGTATACCTCACTTGGTATAACTCACCTGGTATAACTCACCTGGTATACCTCACCTGGTATAACTCACCTGGTAGAACTCACCTGGTATACACTCACCTGGTATAACTCACCTGTTAGAACTCACCTGGTATAACTCACCTGTTAGAACTCACCTGGTATAACTCACTTGGTAGAACTCACCTGTTAGTAGAACTCACCTGTTAGAACTCACCTGTTAGTAGAACTCACCTG
>PIJE02007107.1:0-13413 GCA_002895965.2 Coryphaenoides rupestris | reverse complement strand
TAGATAGAGCTCTGTTTGTGTCATAGTATGTTAGATAGAGTCTTTCATAGTAGTTATAAGTCTGTTTCATAAGTGTAGTTGCGTCTTCATGATAGATAGAGCTGCTGTTTGTGTCATAGTAAACGTTAGATAGCATCCGTTTGTGTCATAGTAACTTCGATAGGCTCTGTGTCGTCATAGTAACGTTAGAATAGAGCTTGTTTGTGTCATAGATGTTGAGTATAGAGCTTGTTTTGTAGACTTGATCGTCTAGACGTAGATAGGCGTTTGAGGATAGGAACTAGGTAAGCTCTCGTTTGTGCTAGTAACGTTTAGACTAGAGCTCGACGTTTTATGTCATAGTAATCTTAGATAGAGCTCTGTTTGTGTCATGGCTAAGGTTAGATTTGAAGCTCCTGTCTGTTGCTATAGTAACCGGTTAGATAGTGCCTGTCTTGTGTCATAGTAAGTGTAATAGTGCTTTTATATAACCTAGTTGCTGCTGTTTGTGTCATAGTAAACGCTTAGATAGTAGCCTGTGTCTAGTAGTTAGAGCTGTCGCATCAGTAACGTTAGATAGAGCTTGTTTGTGCCATAATGCTACGTTAGATAGAGGCTCCGTGTTGTCATAAGAACAGATTAGATTAGAGCTCGTTTGTGGTCATACTGTTTCAACGTTAGATAGACGCTCAGTTGTGCATGACTAGATAGCCTGTGTAATACTTGTCTGCCTGTTGTGTATAGTAAGCTAGATGGCTCTGTGTCATAGTAATCGTTAGATAGAGCTCTGTTTGTGTCATAGTAAGTGTTAGATACGCTTCTGTGTGTCATAGTAACGGGTTAGATAGAGACTCTGTTTTGTGCAAATTCGTAGATAGGTATCGGTTTGTATGCGTTAGATAGGGGCTCATTGTTTGTGTCATAGTAACGTTACGATGAGCTCTGCTGTGTCATAGTAACTTAGATCAGAGCTCTGTTTGTGTCAATAAACGCTTAGAGAGCTCGTTCTGTGTCGTTAGATACAGACGTTTGTGATAGAAGTTAATACCTCCTGTTTGTGTCATACGATTAAAGGTTAGATAGAGCTCCGTTTGTGCTCCATAGTAACCGTTAGATAGAGCTCTGTTTGTGGTCATAGTAACGTTAGAGCTGCTGTGTCATAGTAACGTTAGATAGAGCTCTGTTTGATGTCATAGTACGTTAGAATAGTAGCTGTTTGTGTCATAGTAACCGTATGATAGCATGCTCTGTTTGTGTCATATGTAATGTTAGAGTAGAGCTCGTTTGTGGTCATAGTAACGATTATAGCAGCTCTGTGGTCATAGTAACGTTAGTAGAGCATCATGTTTGTGTCATAGTAACGTAATCGCCTCTTTTTTAGTACTAGACGAGCTCTGTGTCATAGAAACGTTAGATAGAGCTCTGTTGTGTCATAGTAACGTTAGATAGGCTTGTTTGTGTCATAGTTAACGTTAGACTAGAGCTCTGTTTGTGTCATAGTAACGTTGAGAGTAGAGCCTCCGTTGTGTCATAGCTAACTGTTAGACTAGAGCTTCTGTGTCTATAGTAACGTTAGATGAGCTCTGTTTGTGGTCATAGTAACGTTAGATAGAGCTCAGTTTTGTGTCATAGTAACGTTAGATAGATGCTTCCGTTTCGTGTCATAGTAACGTTAGATAGAGCTCTGTGTCATAGTAAACGTAGATAGAGCTCTGTTTGTGTTCATAGTAACTTAATAGGTCCTTGTCATAGAACGTTAGACTCTGTTTGTGTCATCAGTACACGTTAGACGTAGAGGATCTGTTTGTTGTCATAAGTAAGAGTTAGATAGAGCTCTTGTTTGTGTCATAGTAAACGTTAGATAGAGCCGTCGTGCTGCTGTCAATCGTAACGTTAGATAGACCTCTGTGTCATAGTAACGTTAGATAGAGCTCTGTTTGTTGTCATACGTATAAGTTGAGATAGACGCTCTGCTGTGTTTCATAAAGTACGTTAGATAGACGGCCTGGTGTGTCCATACGTAACGTTAAGATTACGAGCCTTGTTGTGTCCATAGTAACGTTAGATTGAGCTCTGTTTGTGCATAGTAACGTCTAGATCAGAGCTCTGTGTATAACAACTAGTGCTGGCAAGTAACGTTAGATAGAGCTCGCTGTGTCACATAGTAACGGTTAGATAGAGCTCTGTTTGTGTCATAGAACGTAGATAGCAGCTCTGTCGTGCATAGTAAACTTAGATAGGGCTCTGTGTGTCATAGTAAACGGTTAGATAGAGCTCTGTTGTTCATAAGGTACGTTAGATAGAGCTCTGTGTTCTAAGTGTGTGGCCTTGTTACATAGTAATGTTAACTGAGGCTCTCTTACATAGTAATGATGACGCTTTCGGCTGTACGTTAGATGGAGCATGTTTGAGAGTAACGTAGATAGAGTCGGTAGTAAGTTAAGCTCTGTTTGTGTCATAGTAAACGTTAGATAGAGCTCTGTTCGTGTCTACGTACGATAAGATAGAGCTCTTTTCAGTAGTTTAGAAGAGCTCTGTGTCACAGTAACGTTAGATCTGTGTATGCTACGATAGTGATTCCTATGTTAAGTAAGTTAGATAGAGCTCTGTTTGTGTCATAGTAACGTTAGATAGACGCTCTGTTGTTCATCAGTAACGTAGATTAGGCTCCTTTGTGTCTAGTCAACGTTAGAATTAGAGCTCCGTTTGTGCATAGTAACGTTAGATAGAGCTCTGTTTGTGTCATAGTAACGTTAGATAGAGATCCTGTTCATCTTAAAAGTAGATAGAGCTCTGTTTGTGTCATAGTAACGTTAGATAGAGCTTTTTGCTAACGTAGCTAGCTTGTGTTCATAGTAACGTTAGATTAGAGTCTGTTTGTCATAGTAATGTTAGAATAGAGTTGTTGGTCTTACGTAGTGTTGTTGTGCATAGTAACTAGGCTCGTTTGTGAAGTATTTAGATGACTCTGTTTGTGTCCTAGTAACGTTGAGATAGAGCTCTGTTTGTGTCCATACAGTAACGTTAGATAGAGCCTCTGTTGTCCATCTTTAGTAGCGTTGTATGAAATAGATGGCTCCGTTGCTGTCAAGTAACAGTTTTAAGATAGAGCCTGTTTGTGCTCATAGTAACGTTAGATAGAGCTCTGTTTGTGTTCATAGTAACGTTAGATAGCGCTCTGTTGGTCATAGTAAACGTAGACTAGAGCTCCGTTTGTGTCATAGTAACGTTAAGGCTTTATAGTAGACGTGGATGGCTTGTTTGTGTCAGATTAACGTTAGATAGAAGCTCCTGTTTTGGTGTCTTACTAGTGTTTAGTAACGTTTAGATAGAGCTCTGTGTCAAGACGTTAGTACAGCCTGTTTAAGTAATTTAGAGCAGCTCTGGTTTGTGTCATAGTAACGTTAGATAGAGGGAAGTAACGTATGGCTTGTGTCACTAGTAACGTTAGATAAGAGCTCATTGTTTGTGTCAAGTATGTATAGACTTGTTTTGAGTCGAATTAGAGAGCTCTGTTCTGTGTCATACGTACGTTAGATAGAGCTCTGTTTAGTAAGTTGATAGACTTGTGGTCATAGTAACGTTAGATAGAGCTCTGTTTGTACAATAGTAATCGTTAGATAGAGCTCTGTTTGTGTCATAGTAAGTTAGATAGAGCTCTGTTTGTGTCATAGTAACGTTAGATAGAGCTCTGTTTGTGTCATAGTAACGTTAGATAGCTGCTCTGTTTGTGTCAATAGTAACGTTAGACTAGAGCTCTGTTTGTGTCATAGTAACGTTAGATAGAGCTTCCGTCTTGGTGTCATAGTAAAGTTAGATAGAGCTCTGTTTGTGGTCATAAGTAAACGTTTAGATAGAGTCTGTCTTTGTGTCATAGTACGGTAGATAGGCCTGTTTGTCATAGGTAGACGTTTAGATAAGCTGCTTGTTGTCATAGTAACGTTAATAGAGCTCTGCTTTGTGTCATATAACCGTTAGATAGAGCTCGTTTGGTGTCCAGTAAGTTAGATAGACTCGCTTCTGTTGTCATAGTAACTGTTAGATAGAGCTCTGTTTGTGTCATAGTACGGTAGAATAGAGCTCTTTTGTGTCATAGTAACTGTTAGACTAGAGGTTCTAGAACGTTAGTAGAAGCTCTGTTGTCATAGTACGCTTAGATAGAGCTCTGTTTGTGTCCAAATATACGTTAGAGACCGCTTGTGTGTCATGCGACGTTCGATAGAGCTGCTGTTGTCATAGTAACGTTAGAATAGAGCTCTGTTGTGTCAATAGTAACGTTGAATAGAGCTCTGTTTGTGTCCATAAGTAACGTTAGATAGAGCTCTCGTTTGTGTCATAGTAAAGTTACGATAGAGCTCTGTTTTGTTCATAGTAACGTTAGATAAGCCTCTGTTTTGTCATAGTCAACGTAGATAGAGCTCTGTTTGTGTCATGTAAACGTTAGAATAGAGCTCTGTTTGTATCAACGTAATACGTGTTAGATAGAGCTCTGTTTGTAGTCATAGTAACTTAGTAGAGTCTGTTGTCGCATAGTAACTTAGAACTAGAGCTCTGTTTCGTGTCAAGTAGTAATAGGCTGTGTTACGTAGTAGAAGACTCTGTTGTTCAATAGTAACGTTAGATAGCTGCTGTTTGTGTCATAGTAACGTTAGATATAGAGCTTCCGTTTGTGTCATAGTAACGTTAGATAGAGCTCTCGGTGCCATATAGTAACGTTAGATAGAGCCCGTTGGCTAGTTACTTGTGGCTCTTTATTATAACGTTAGATAGAGCTCTGTTTGTGTACAGTAGGCGTTAACAGCTTGATAGAGCTCTGTTTGTGGTCATAGTAACAGTTAGATAAGAGCTTCTGTTTGTGGTTCATACGTAACGTTAGAAATAGAGCTCTGTTTGTGTCATAGTAAGTTAGATAGAGCTCCGTTTGTGTCAATAAGTAACGTATAGATAGAGCTCATGTGTCATAGTATATGTTAGATAGGTCTCTGGTTTGTGGTCCATATGTAACGTTAAGATGAGCTCTGTTAGTGTCACAAGTAAGACGTCTAGATTAGAGCTCTGTTTGTGTCATAGTAACGTTAGAATAGAGCTCTGTTGTGCATAGTAACGTTAGAGGCTCTGTGATCGAGATCTCTGTTTGATGTCAAAGTAACGTTAGATAAGAGCTTCCTGTTTTCGTGTCATAAGTAACGTTAGATGAGCCTCTGTTTGTTCAATATGTAACCGTGTTAGATTAGAGCTCTGTTTGTGTCAAATTAGTAAAGATTATAGAAGCTGTGCATGTAACGTTGAAGCATCTCGTTTGAGTGCTCATAGTAACTGTTGATCTAGAGCTCTGTTTGTCTGTCACAGTAACCTGTTATGAATAGACGCTCTGTTGCTGTCATAGTAACCGTTAGAATTTAGAGCTCTGTGTGTCATAGTAACGGTTAGATAGCCGCTCTGTGTCCATAGAAACTGGTTATGACATTAGGCTCTGTTTTGTGTCATAGTAACGTTTAGATAGAGACTCTGTTTAGAGAGTAGCTCTGTTGTGTCCATAGTAACGTTAAGATAGAGCCCTGGTTCTGTGTCCAATAGTAACGTTAGAATTAGAGGCCTTGTGTCATAGTAAACGTTAAGATAGCTGCCTGTTTGCTGTATAGTATCAGTTGTAGAGCCCGTTCATGAGTCTAGCATTAGTAAATTGACTTACGAGTTTATGTCAATAATGTACGTTAGATAGACTTTGCGTTTGGTGTCAAATATACACTGTTAGATAGAGCTTCCTGTTTGTGTCATAGTAACGTTAGATAGAGCTCTTGTTTGTGTCATAGTACGTTAGATATGAGCTTTCTGTTGTTGTGTCATAGTTAACGGTTAGATAGAGGCTCTTTGTTTTATGTCATAGTAACGTTAGAGATATAGACTTCTGTTTTGTGTCATACGTACGTTAGAATAGAGCTCCTTTGTGCATGTAACGGTTAAGATAGAGCTCTTCATAGACCAGTTAAACTCTTGTTTGTGTCATAGTAAACGTTAGATAGGCTATGTCAAGTACGTGATAGGTTTTTTGTCAAGTAGTATACTCTGTGTCATAGTAACGTTAGAATAGAGCTCTGTTGTGTCATAGTAACGTTAGATAGAGCTCTGTTTGTGTCATAAGTAACGTTAGATAGGCGCTCTTTGTGTCATAGTAATGTCTAGCATAGAGCTCTGTTTTGTGTCATAGTAACGTTAGATAGCACTCTGTGTCATAGTAAACGTTGATACGAGCTGTCTGTTTGGTGTCGATAGTAACGTTAGATAGAGCTCTGTTTGGTGTCACAGTAAACGTGTGAGATACGAGGCCTCTGCTTTGGTGTCATAGTAAACGTTAGATAGAGCTCTGTGTCATAAGTAAACGTTAGAATAGCGGCCTCCCCTTTGTTTGTCATAGTAACGGGTTGGATAGAGCTCTGTTTGTGTCATAGTAACGTTAGATAGGCGTTCTGTGTCATAGTAACGTTAGATAGAGCTCTGTTTTTGCATAGTAACGTTAGATACGAGCTCTGTTGTGTCATAGTAACGTTAAGATAGAGCCTCTGCTCTGTGTCCATAGTAACGTTAGAATAGAGCTCTGTTTGTCGTCAACAGTAACGTTAAGAATAGAGCTCTGCTTTGTGTCATCCCCAGTAACGTTAGGATAGAGCTCTCTTTTGTGTCATTAAGTAACGTTAGATTAGGCCTGTTGTGTCATATAGACGTTAGATAGCACTCTGTTTGTGTCATCAGTTAACGTTCAGATAGCAGCTCTGTTTGTGTCAGCTAGTAACTCTGTTTGTTGCTCCATAGTAAACGTTAGATAGACTCTGTTTGTTGTGCACTAGTAAACGTTAGATAGAGCTCGTTTGTGTCGCAGTAATCGTTTATACGTAAGTTAGATAGAGCTCTGTTTGTGTCATAAGTAACAGTGTTTAGAATAGAGCTCTCGTTTGTGTCATAAAGTACGTTAGATAGCGCTCTGTGTTCGTCGTCAATAGTAACGTTTAGATAGAGCCTTGTTTGTATAGCTACTTAAGATAGTGTCTCAAGCTGTTAGCATAGGCTCTGTTCTGTGTTCATAGTAACGTTAGATATAGAGCTCTGTTTGTGTCTAGTAAACGTTTAGTAAGAGCTCTGTTTGTGTCATAGTAAGATTAGATAGAGCTGCGTTGTGTGGTCATACGTGAAACGGTTAGATAGGCTCTGTTTGTGTCATAGTAATGTTAGATAGCGCTCTGTTTGTGTCATAGTAATGTTAGATAGCTGCTCTGTTTGTGAGGGAAAGAAAAAAAATGTCCGATAAGATTCCTCTCCAGAACTTTGGCTCTAATTTGTGCCAACAGTGAAATTGAATAGTTTGTTTTATTGTCAGAGGGACTTTGTAAAGTTCTTAAAATGCAATATGTTACACTAATAAACATGACATGTTTCTGAATTCACATGTCAAAAGTGACAAAATACTTGTTCCCTGGTCTTTGATAAATCTATTTGAAGGTTTATAGTATTGACTTATGTTAATTCATAATGTAAAATGATTGTCTACTTTAAACAAGGAACTCTATCAGATTGTATCATATCCCATCAAATCGTATTGAATCGTATCGAATCCTACTGAATCGAATCGAACCGAATCGTTCCATTTAAAAAATGTATCGTCCCTGAATCGTACCGGGAGGTCAAAAGGACCGCAGCTTCAGCGGTTGCTGAAGCAAAAACCTGGGTGTGGGAGGAGTTCGGGGAGGCCATGGAGCAGGACTTTCGGTTGGCCTCAAGGAAGTTCTGGCAAACTGTCCGGCGACTCAGGAAGGGAAAGCAAGGCTTGGCTCGGGCTGTGCTCAGTCGGGGAGGAGAACTGCTGACCCACACTGAGGATATTGTCGGGCGGTGGAAAGAACACTTTGAGGAGCTCCTGAATCCGACCAGTACGTCCTCTGTGGAAGAGGCAGAGTCTGAAGACTCGGGGGAAGTCTCACCCATATCCTTGGTAGAGGTCACTGAAGTAGTCAAAAAGCTCTTCAGTGGCAAGGCGCCCGGTGTGGATGAGATTCGCCCTGAGATGCTGAAGGCTCTGGACATTGTCGGGCTGTCGTGGCTGACACGCCTAGTCAATGTAGCGTGGAGGTCGGGGACAGTACCTGTGGAATGGCAGACCGGGGTGGTGGTCCCCATTTTCAAAAAAGGGGACCGGAGGGTCTGCTCCAACTATCGGGGTATCACACTGCTCAGCCTCCCCGGGAACGTTTATTCCAGGGTGCTGGAGAGGAGGCTCCGGCCGATTGTCGAACCTCAGCTTCAGGAGGAACAATGCGGATTCCGTCCCGGCCGTGGAACAGTGGACCAGCTCTCGCAGGGTTGTTGGGGGGGGGCATGGGAGTTTGCCCATCCAGTCTACATGTGCTTTGTGGACTTGGAGAAGGCCTATGACTGTGTCCCCCGGGGAATCCTGTGGGGGGGTACTACGGGAGTATGGGGTACCGGGGCCGTTGGTACGTGCCATTCGGTCCTTGTACAAACAAAGTGCGAGCTGCGTCCGTATTCTCGGCACAAAGTCAAGCACGTTCTCAGTGGGTGTTGGACTCCGCCAAGGTTGTCCCTTGTCACCGGTTCTGTTCGTGATCTTCATGGACAGAATCTCAAGGCGCAGCCGAGGTGAGGAGAGTGTCCGGTTTGGGGACCTCAGAATTGCATCTCTGCTCTTTGCAGATGATGTGGTTCTGTTGGCTACATCAGACCGTGACCTCCAGCATGCACTGGGGCGGTTTGCAGCAGAGTGTGAAGCGGTCGGGATGAGAGTCAGCACCTCCAAGTCTGAGGCCGTGGTTCTCTGCCGGAAGACGGTGGAGTGTTCCCTCCGGGTTGGGAGTGAGTTGCCTCAAGCGAAGGAGTTCAAGTATCTCGGGGTCTTGTTCACGAGTGAGGGCAAAATGGAGCGGGAGATGGACAGACGGATTGGTGCAGCGTCTGTAATGTGGGCGCTGTACCGGTCTGTTGTGGTGAAGAGGGAGCTGAGCCGGAAGGCGAAGCTTTCGATTTACTGGTCCATCTACGTTCCAACCCTCACCTATGGTCACGAGCTTTGGGTAGTGACCCAAAGAATGAGATTGCGGATACAAGCGGCCAAAATGAGTTTCCTCCGCAGGGTGGCTGGGCTCAGCCTTAGAGAGATAGGGTGAGGAGCTACATTTATATTTACATTTACATTTAGGGCATTTATCAGACGCTTTTATCCAAAGCGACTTACAAAGAGTACATGTGTTGAAGGAGAGGCAGCAATATATCACTGTGGTACCTGAAGATAAGAATAGAACTGTTTGCGAGCATTCATATTTACGAGACGAATAGAACGAGTTTCATAATTGACAAGTTGCCTGCATAAGTAGCTGGGCAGGCGTGCAATTCTAAGCATGCTACAACATCTGAGAACGAACAACAATGCTAAGTGCCATTAATAAGTGTTAAGACATATAAACACGCAGGTTAGTGCTGGGGGGGGGGGGGGTATTGTGGCTGTTAATTCCCACTGTCCCAGGGAGGAACTAGAGACACGAGAGACAGGAACTCGAGGGAAATGAAAAGCAGAAGTTCATCAGTCTGAAGAGAAATGAATCGTTTCATTCATAAATGAACGATACAAACCCACAAGGGTTTCACATGACAGGAGGAGTACAACTATACATTCTTGGATGACAAAAGCACAACACAACATAAGATATTGAACTCTATAGAACATACTAGACATACTAGCCTCAGTGAACATGCTCTCTTTCATCGGACAAGAGAGCCTGCAGGAAGACCCTAACAGCTTGATTGGACCAATCACAAGTCAGGGGTGCCTGGCTGTGATTGGGCGTGTCGGTGTCAACGCGAGGTGAAGGGGCGGAGCCAATGGCCGGCCGCCGCTGCGACCCGCAAACCCACGGACCCACACACCCAAATGCCCGCTGTGAGACCTACAAGGCTAACGATCCGGGACCCTCACCTGGACATGGTCTTCTGAAGGCTGTGGCGAGGTTGGCCCCCGGAGGCCCTCTCAGATGAGGCCCCTGCCCTCCCTCTGCCTGGCCCGGAGGGGGAGCCCTTCATCACCGGGGAGGTGGAGGGCGGTGCCCCCGACGGGCCGGCGCCGGTGCCTCCGGGCGAGGTCTTGGCCATGACCTCCAGCCGGTCCCTGGGGAGCGTGTTGGTGGAGCCGATGGAGTAGATGGGCAGGCTGGAGTAGGGCTTGGAGGGAAGACGCATCTGGAGAGAGAGAGACAGAGAGACAGAGACAGAGACATAGAGACAGAGAGAAAGAGAGACAGAGAGAAGGAAGGAGGGAGGGAGAGAGACAGAGACACAGAGAGGGATGGAGGGAGAGGGAGAGAGAGAGAGATGGAGAGGGAGGGAGTGAGGGAGAAGTGAGGGGCAGGGGCAAGAGAGGGAGAGAGAGGCAGAGTGATAGAGAGAGAGAGCATGCATTTGTATGAACATACAGTATATCTATGCTGAGAGTTAAGACGTTAAGTCTGGTTTATGGTGTGTGTGTGTGTGTGTGTGTGTGTGTGAGGTCGCTACCTTTTTACAACACTGCGAGCACACAGGCCTGTAAGACAACACATGGATGGAGGATATTAGAGGTGATAGAGAACGTGATTGGTCTTACTGACCAGTAATAGTCACCAATGAGATGAATCAATGTTCACTAGTCCCTACTCACTAATCAATAGTCACTAATCAATAGTCCCTAGTCACTAATCACTAATCAATAGTCCCTAGTCACTAATCAATAGTCCCTAGTCACTAATCAATAATCACTAGTCACTAATCTATAGTCCCTAGTCACAAATCAATATTCCCTAGTCACTAATCAATAGTCCCTAATCAATATTCCCTAGTCACTAATCAATAGTCCATAATCACCAGTCACTAATCAATAGTCGCTACTAGTCTTACCGTTTGCAAAATTGACACGTGTAGGACCAGGTGAAGAACGAGAACCTTTTGGTCCGACAGCAGAAGCAAAGCTGCGAAATAAAACCAGAACATGAATATAACGGTAGAAACATGAATATAACGGTAGAAATGTTCCTCCGTTATATTAATGTCCATCCATCCATCCATTATCGTCCGCTTATCCGGGGTCGGGTCGCGGTGGCAGCCGGCTAAGCAGGGCCCCCCAGGCTTCCTTCTCCCCAGCCACACTCTCTAGTTCCTCCTGGGGGATCCCGAGGCGTTCCCAGGCCAGACGAGATATGTAATCCCTCCAGCGAGTTCTGGGTCTGCCCCGGGGTCTCCTCCCAGTTGGACGTGCCCGGAAAACCTCCAAAGGGAGGCGCCCGGGGGGCATCCTAATCAGATGCCCGAACCACCTCAGCTGACTCCTTTCGATACGGAGGAGCAGCGGCTCGACTCCGAGCTTCCTCCGGATGTCTGAGCTCCTCACCCTATCTCTAAGGCTGAGCCCAGCCACCCTGCGGAGGAAACTCATTTTGGCCGCTTGTATCCGCGATCTCATTCTTTCGGTCATTACCCAAAGCTCGTGACCATAGGTGAGGGTTGGAACGTAGATGGACCAGTAAATCGAAAGCTTCGCCTTCCGGCTCAGCTCCCTCTTCACCACAACGGACCGGTACAGCGCCCGCATCACTGCAGACGCTGCACCAATCCGTCTGTCCATCTCCCGCTCCATTTTGCCCTCACTCGTGAACAAGACCCCGAGATACTTGAACTCCTTCGCTTGAGGCAGCAACTCACTCCCAACCCGGAGGGAACACTCCACCGTTTTCCGGCAGAGAACCACGGCCTCAGACTTGGAGGTGCCTGACTCTCATCCCGGACTGCTTTCACACTCGGCTGCAAACCGCCCCAGTGCATGCTGGAGGTCACAGTCTGATGTAGCCAACAGAACCACATCATCTGCCAAAGAGCAGAGATGGCAATTCTGAGGTCCCCAAACCGGACACTTCTCCTCACCTCGGCTGCGCCTTGAGATTCTGTCCATGAAGATCACGAACAGAACCGTGACAAGGGGCAACCTTGGCGGAGTCCAACACCCACTGAGAACATGCTTGACTTTGTGCCGAGAATACGGACGCAGCTCACACTTTGTTCATACAAGGACCGAATGGCACGTACCAACGGCCCCGGTACCCCATTACTCCCGTAGTACCCCCACCATGATTCCCCGGGGGAACACGGTCATAGGCCTTCTCCAAGTCCACAAAGCACATGTAGACTGGATGGGCAAACTCCCATGCGCCCCCCAACAACCCTGCGAGGGTAAAGAGCTTGGTTCCACTGTTCCACGGCCGGGACGGAATCCGCATTGTTTCCTCCTGGAGCTGAGGTTCGACAATCGGCCGGAGCCTCCTTTCCAGCACCCTGGAATAAACTTTCCCGGGGAGGGCTGAAGCAGTGTGATACCCCGATAGTTGGAGCACACCCTCGGGTCCCCTTTCTTGAAAATGGGGACCACCACCCCGGTCTGCCACTCCACAGGTACTGTCCCCGACCTCCACGCTACATTGACTAGGCGTGTCAGCCACGACAGCCCGACAATGTCCAGAGCCTTCAGCCGTCTCAGGGCGAATTCTCATCCACACCTGGTGCCTTGCCACTGAAGAGCTTTTGACTACTTCAGCGACCTCTACCAAGGATATGGTGAGACTTCCCCGAGTCTTCAGACTCTGCCTCTTCCCCAGAGGACGTACTGGTCGGGTTTCAGGAGCTCCTCAAAGTGTTCTTTCCACCGCCCCGAACAATATCCTCAGTCTGGGTCAGCAGTTCTCCTCCCCGACTGAGCAACAGCCTGAGCCAAGCCCTGCTTTCCCTTCCTGAGTCGCCGGACAGTTTGCCAGAACCTCCTTGAGGCCAACCGAAAGTCCTGCTCCATGGCCTCCCCGAACTTCCTCCCACACCTGGGTTTTTGCTTCAAGCAATCGCTGAAGCTGCGGTCCTTTGGCCTCCCGGTACCTATCTGCTGTTTCAGGAGACCCCTGGGCCAACCAGGCCCGAAAGGCCTCCTTCTTCAGCCTGACGGCTTCCTTCACCGCTGGTGTCCACCAACGGGTTCTTGGGTGGCCGCACGACAGGCACGACAGCCTTTTGACCACAGCTCCGAGCTGGCGCTTCTACAATGGAGGGCTTTGAACATGGCCCACTCATGTTCCATGTCCCCAACCTCCACCGGGTTGCACGAGAAGTTCTTCCGGAGGTGGGAGTTAAAGACCCTACGGACAGGGGCTTCCACCAGACGTTCCAGTTCACCCCATAACACGTTTGGGTTTACGGTCTGTCTGCAGCCTCCCGCGCCATCTGAATCCAACTTCAACCACCAGTGGTGATCAGTTTGACGCTCTGCTCCCCTCTTTTCACCCGAGTGTCCAAAACATGCGGCCGCAGATCTGCTGATACGATTACAAAGTCGATCAGCGACCTTTGATCTCTTCTCTGTGT
>PIJE02007106.1:0-13419 GCA_002895965.2 Coryphaenoides rupestris | reverse complement strand
CAATGACGAACAGCCAATGAGAGAGCAAGAGATGGGAAAACAGCGGCAGGGGGGGTGAGTCATCGTTTTCAGTCAAAATTATTAGGCGAGTGCTGCGAGCCAGTGCCCAGCTAATGTTTCATTAGGCTTCTTTCTTTGTTATTCTCGTCAAATTATTCTCCTCGCATAATTTTATCGCGAGAGAATCCATTCAGGGTTTAACTTGTGCACATGCTTGGAATTGCGGCCCATCATTCAAATGTTTATATGATACAAATTGTAAATATGATACACATTTTGAAATATACACCTTTTAAAACTTTAAATGTATCATGTGAGTCAATGGGGGTCAATGCCAGTGAACACAATATCGTCTTGGCTGAATGGTTAAGCACAGGGCTTGTAACTTGAGACACCAGGTCATATTATTATTATTTTCTACTTTAAGCGTTGTGAAAACAACCATTCTCGATTGTTTTCTTGATTTAAAACGCAGTTTGGAAAACAAGACAAACGTCCTACTTGTGAAACATCGGATAATGTGTGACCCCTGTTGCCGATCAGTCGATTGTGAAACCCACAAAGACTTCAATACTGTACTGTACTGTAATCTCTGCTGTATATGAGGTCACCCTTAACATCTGAAGTTTATGTTTGGGTCATTGTCTAATGCTATTTCCTATTCAAACAGCCACACTGGCTTCATTGTGGCTTTTTCATTGCCATAACTGACGATTTCCAACATCTAAAATGGATCAATGTGCCTCTTGTCTATTCAGTATACATCATACTTGTATACAAGACACTATTTAGTTAATAATAATCTACGGCCAATACAGTTCCAACCATAGAAGTAGCAGTCAGAGAAGTGGAAGGGAAAAAATATTTTGTTGTAAGTCTAGACTATTTTGCTGAATTCATAAATAGTCAATTGGACAAGACACATTCGCTGATCACAGCAGAATGTGATCCAACAGCTGGGGGTGGCACCTTGTCAGCCCAAGTGTTACCAAGTGTTTTGTTTGCTACTTTAGCGTCGCTGAGCACCTCGCTGCCGTGGGCACCCACCAAAAAAGCACCTGTCATCATTCTAGGTGGAGGTGTAGAAGGAATTCTATGGTTGCTCAGCAGAAGGTGCAGTGCACTGCTCTGCTTTTTTTTACGAGACACCCACCAAAAAAGGCATTTTATAGGTTATAGGTTTTACAACCTATAAACGTTTTGGGTTAGATCAACATCACATACTGGTGGTGGTAACACAAGCTGTAGCAACGAGTGCTAACACCGGTGTTAACGAGGCACACCTGGCTCTCCTCTGTGCTCCGCAGGCCAGCTGAAGGGCGTGATGGAGCGCGTGCTGGACTTTGCCGTGCGCGAGTTGACGAAGATCGTGGAGGCGTCCTTCGACGACCTCCTGCTGGAGATCACCAAGAAGGAGCGGGAGCAGAAGGCCCTGGAGGAGCACCTGGGGAGGAGCGTGGCACTGGGAGGAGGAGGAGGAGGAGGTCCAGGCAACAGGGGCGGCAGAGGTGCTGGCCACAGGCGGGGCTCCGAACACGACTCCACATCGCCCAGCGGCTCAGAGGACACCAGGGAGGAGCCGGGTGACGCCATTGTATCCAAGGAGACGCCCGAGGCCGACTGTGAGTTGAACAGTGTGTGTGTGTGTGTGTGTGTGTGTGTGTGGAACCTCTGAGTCGTACACACGTGAGACAGAGCAGACATGCAATCTCAATGAAAAATGTCAAAAGTTTATTACAGCTTCATTTTAATCAGTTTCAATGTGACCGGAGAGCAGACGTACTGAAGATTGGTTCTACAAACGGGGATATTTACAAATAAACATGGTCTCCTTATAAGGGCACTGTAGACCAGACTCAGAAATATTTGTCCATGAAGTAAATTGGCTTCCTACGCCCGTAATTGGTCTCCAACAATTCTGCGCTACATAAATAGGCAATTGGCGTGAAGGAGGGTGGCCACCTTCCCAGAAACCACCACAAAACGTATGTGGAACCATATAGACCATATAGACCATGACATAATACACTTGTATTCAAAGTGCAATCTGCCCTTGTGTGTGTGTGGTCTTGCGTAACCTTACGTTTACTCCTGCTGTTCAGTACTGTGCTATTACCAGCTCTTGTGGCAGGTCCAACTGGTCTGCTTCTGTATTAATCTGGCAATTTTTATTTCATATTGTTTCCGAAAATGTGTTTCTGTTCTTCTAGAAATACTCAGCCCAATGCAATCACATTGTCGCTGGCATGTGGATGGGAAATGGTTTTCTTCTTCCAGTACAAATACAAAGAATATACGAATACAAAGAACATAAAAGCAAAGAATATACAAATGAACAACATAAAAGGTTCTGCGGTAGACAGTGTGTTAAGTTTCATCATTGCTACCTGTTCATTAAGAAGGCACCTGAATACACATACGTTATTCGGCAAGCACAGATAATGCGATGATGTAAACAGATAATTATTCCATCTGAATATGCGCGTCATTATTTGGGGACAAAAAGTCAGCTCCATGACTGAGTGTGGACTCGCCACTGTTTCTTCAAATCTGTTCATATCATGCAACGTCACGACAGTTCCCTTCAACCCTTCAGCAAAATAGATTCACGAGGAGCAACAGTATTACATGCACTTAAAAGTTCATGTAATACTGTTAAAAAGTATATTTGATGCTTTGAGGGGATGGCAATTGCAAAAAAATGTATTAGCCCAATTTAATATGACACACGGTATTAACCACACCCACTTCTGGTCTTCTGTCCGAATACAGATACAGAGACGGGTAATTGTTTGGTTGAACAGATATATACATATAATGGCTTTGCTTGCGCCTCTACTATTCATGTTATGAAATGATCAACACAGTGTTATTAGTAGTAGGGAGAGCTTTTAGCATCTTCATTTGTTCACCCTTCTAAAGCCCTGCTGCTGCTACATTACATTTACATTTACATTTATGGCATTTGGCAGACGCTTTTATCCGAGCGACTTACGAGTACATTTGTTGAAGGAGACAGCAATATATCTCTGTGGTACATAAAGATAATAATATAGCAGGTTTCAAGCATTATAGTTACAAGGCTAATAGAACAGGTAATTGCTAGGTTTCCTGCATAATTGCTGGGATAACAGCAGACGTGCCGTTCTACTTTAAACAGTTTTATGTTTACCCTTGATATTTTAAATGTTCATACTGTAGGCTATATTTACATTCAATTTTTTTTCACTTGAAACTGGCTAAGTCTTAATAAAATCAGAAAATAGTACTTAGTTCACACAGGAGTATACAAAAATAGGCTTTACCATGTGGTTATTATATATAGAGCGAGACAAATGTCGCCATATAGATATACTGTATATATACTGTATATATATTGTTATTGAGATATTAAGATAAGATAAGATAAGGTAGAACTTTATTAATCCCGGAGGAAATTCTTGTGCCAGGTTGCATAGCAATAGAATAAAACAATAGAGAAATAAACAGAATTTGAAAAATACAGATTAACAAATGTACAGTCCTAGTAGAAGAATATAACAAATATATAGGCAAGATAAGGTGTTCAGTTCGCGAAAACAATTCGGCATAATTGAAGTGAAATACAACTGTGATAATAATTAAATGACCGATATCAGGATAGAAGATGTTGGCGATATCGCTCAGCCCTATACAAAACCACTGTGCATAGACAGACAGACAGACAAGTGTTTTGTCTGTAAACATCTGGCCCAGGTGGAGAGAGCCATTTACGCTGTGTTCTCATCCCAATCAATCCTCTGTTTTTTATTTCTGTATCAAACATTGATAGCAGTTAGGTCTTGGATGTCATAAAACATTAACAATGCTCTTCCCAGTGTTGACTGGACACAACATTGCCATCTGGTCTGTAACACTGTGGCCAAGTTCAGATTTATTGAAACCTGTTTCTCTGAATGTGGTGTTATTCACAAATTGCATTCCTCTCAACACATGGGACGGATTGTCGGGAACAAAAGAAAATCCTTTTATTATCTACAAAATTATACATCCTGCAAAATTCATTGCCTGTGGAATTGGGTGGATTACTCAAGGGTATTGAAATCTCCCAGGTCCCAAAGTCTAATATGTCCCCTTCAAATATTATATTATATATTTATATACCAGTTCTATGCAGAACTTGAGGATGAGGACTACCCTAGCACTCACCTGCAGGGCTCGCGGGCCGGTCCTTCACGGAGCCATTGTCCTCCGGGGACAGAACCTCCATCTCCTCCAGGGGGGGGGTCCAGCGGAGGTCCTGCTTGGGCGGGGTGGGGGACGGCTTCATGTCCACAGGGACCAGGTCGAAGGGGGCGCCAGGACAATATACATATTGAAATTGCCAAGTCATTTTGATGTATTTGCCGATATAATAATGTTAATCTTTTAGTCTAACTAATGGTTTAGGTCTATATTGTGTGGCAACTAAAGGTGTCCACGGTGAGTAGGCAGCCTCATTTGAACATTCTAGTTCAAATATACCCATTGTCCTTGACTGGTGGATTGGAAAGGTCTGGCAGTTGCTGCTAGAACAGCGGGACTGCTCCATGCCCAGCGCCCAAAGATTAAATCTTGTAATGTAATGCGTGGTCTAAATAAGTGAGGCACATCAAAAGAAAGATGATGTACGGAAGATAGTGCAAAAAAGTGGCCAATGCAATTGTAGAAACATTTTGTGTGGTCGACCCACAGTGTTTCTGCCTTTTCTACCGGTCCAGCCTCCAGAATGACACCTGCATGTGATGTCATTTCAGGTTTAGGAAGCCTGGCAGGAGTGCTGATGTGAAATGCCATACACATTTAGCATTTTGTCGTCTGCTAATTTAAAGTATTCCCATAGGGCTACTGTTGAAGCCTTCGGTCTGGAGAAATGTTTAGACTCCACGCAACCTCAACCTGCAGACTGCTGCAGGTGCAGACAGACTTTTTTTGAAGTCTGTCGGTGTTGACAGGAGCCAACAGCGACTGATTTGAACCCAGCAATGACATAGTGATATTGAAGTAACACATAACACATTGAGTGATTTGTGAATATTGCAAATTATAAAAGGGATTCTAAAACATGCATCGGTTAAAAGTATTGATGATATCGACAAATCGCGGCAGCCCAAGTCTATCCCAGAAATGTTCCAGAACATTTCCCGTGTGGGGTCATGTGTGAATGGGAACAGGGATCGAAATCCCGGGAACTCTGTTCCAATTTCCCACTTCAAAACCTATAGTGACATTTACGGAACACAGCCGGTGTGACTGAGAGCAGTAACACTGCAGGGAGAGGCACGTAACGGGTTATGTCCGTCTGACGCTTTCACGTGGAGTGAGCACGTCAATCATCAATGCTGATGATTTTCGGGTTATTTGATAACAATATCGATGCAAATATTAGTCAAAATACTCTTTTTCAAGAATGACTGAAAACTGGAGCAAAGGGAAAAGACGGCTCTTCTCAGTTCTTCTTCTGTTGTTTTATGGTGGCGGCGTCTGTAAGTGTTGCATTACTGCCATCTGCTGTCCCGAAGGCCCGTCTGTTCTGCCATTTGATGGGATTATATCTTATAAGTTACACATGAGGTTATTTGGGACATTGTCAGGGGCCTAAATAGGGTCTAAAATCGCACATGTAAGTATGTATGTGTGCATGTAGGTATGTTTACCGCTTGAATGCGGTCTTCATTGTGATTTTACAACATCATCCTCTTCCTTTTCCTTGTCGTTCTCCATCCATTGTGCTCATTGTATCCCTTTGTTCTAATCAGCACATGCAAAGACCTTTCTTTCTTGACTGAGGTCTCATTTAGGTTTTTTACTGCTGAGCCGGAGGTGGACAACAATAATGTCTTCTGTCCCCCACCCTCCTCTTCTCCCTCTTCCTCCAGATTGGTATTTCTTTTTCTGGTCTTTCAAACTTTAGTGCCCTCTTCCTCCCTCCTTCCTTCCTTCCTATTGACTATTGAGTCATTTAGGAGACGCTTCATATACAAAGGTACTTTTATTTATAGGTACGTTATTTTGTTTTTGTATGACTTGGTCGGCATCTTAGGTCTAAGATTAATCATTAAATAAATACATCAAAATTGGAATTGGGTCAGTCAATTTGTTAAAGGCCAGACCCACATTTTTTGTCCCAGTCCTTCACTGCACCAAAGACTTTCAGAAAAATGCGATCTCACAGTCATGACAGCTCGTAAGGTTTTAGAAGACTGACACGTTGCATTCCAGAGGAGCAAGTGTGAAAGGTGGCCGTTGGAGTAACAGATGTCTTTGCATTTTACAGGTAATTTTCCCCCTTTAACATCTTTTAACAAAAAACTAATTGTTGTTGAACGTTCACCAAGACATCTTGAGACACTAACAGTGATCTTTGTGGTGTATTCTTGACCCTACTGTTAAATATCTGCCCACCCACTGCATTCCTAGACGCGGACCAGCCGGCCATGCTGTTCCATGTCTCAAAGACTGGGTCCCCCATCCTGGACAAGGTGTTTGGGCAGAAGCTGTGCAGCGATGTCTGGCGGGTCAGAGAGTTGGAGGTGAGTGGGGGCAAGGCCCCTGGCGAGGGGCTGTCCTGGGGCCCGGGGTCTGGCCGCGCCCACTTCGACCTGGTACCTGTGGACATGAAGCCATCCCCCACCTCGCCCCAGCAGGACCCCCGCTGGACCCCCCTGGAGGAGATGGAAGTTCTGTCCCCGGGGGATGACGGCTCTGTGAAAGGACACGACCGGGCCGCGAGCCCTTCAGGTGAGTGCTAGGGTAAACCTCACTGTGTTCTGCATAGAACTAGTATATAAAAAATGGATTTACTAAGACTGATACTGTGATTGACGATGATGATGAGGCAAGATTGGTCCGTTATGTTCCTTTAAAGTTGACCGTGTACGTTTCTGACAGTCTCACGTGATAGTTGGGCTGGAGAACAATCTGTTTAGCACAGCAGGGATCAAAAACAGCTGGATCAAGTTTGGTGAAATATTGCGACAAATATTGCGGTGGTTGGAAAATGCTTGTACCGTGGCAGCAGCCTGGTGAAATGTCATAACCGGTTCGGTTAATCAAGCCCAGAACATTTTTGATAATATAAATTTGACCCGAGGCGTAACCTAGCCAAGGAGACTGCCGAGCAAACATTATCATCGTGTTTCCCAGGCCTCATTGCCTTTTATTGGTTCATCATGTTATCTCACCCCTTTTCTTTCTCTCTTTCTCTCTCTCTTCCCCCCTCTCCCCCCCCCTCCCTCAGAGTCCTTGCGTCGGCGCTCCTCCGCCTCCATGCTCCAGCGCCTCCTCACGCTGCCGGCGCAGCTGATGGAGGAGGAGGAGGACGATGGCGGTGAGGCCCCCAGCTCCACGTCCGTCACCGCCGCAGCAGCAGACACCCTGGAAACCCTGGCGGCCGAGGGCTTCGCGGTTGGAGTCAGAGTCGGCGGCCATAACGGAGAGCTGTGTGGCGTCTCCTCCCTGGCAACCAAGTGGGGAGAGCAGCAGCAGCAGCAGCAGCAGCAGCAGAAGCAGGTGGTGGCAGTGGTGGCTTTGGTGGAAGAGGAGGAGGAGGAGGAGGACAAAGGAAGGAAGGTAGGAACCGGGGGGGGGGGTGGGGGGTGGGGGAAGACTTGCCACTCGAGTCCTTCGACCGCCATAATCGTCGACGGTTCGAAAACAAGTGGGGTTGTATCGGAAGCTGTCACCAAAAAGTCCGCTTTCCACAGGGTTTAGTCTGTGCTGGCCGTGCCGAATCTGTGAAGCTAACCAATGGGACAAACAAGACATAGACAGAACTTTTATCACAGACGATATGATGCCATTCAATATGAGCCCCCCTCCCCCCATTCATTCTCAAAGGGACTTGTATTATTAGATTCATGGAGAGACAAAAGAATGTGCAAACACACACACACAATACACACAGACAAAACATACACACACACACACACTAGGGGTCGACAGATATGGTTTTTTTCTGGGCCGATACCGATACCGATTATTAGTAATTTGGGGTCGATAATCGGCCTGTAATGGGATCTGATATTCATAATTTTTCCTATTATTGGAATCGTTATTTTGTATGATCTGATTGCCGATTAAATGAAAACAAATGCGCTCCTTGCGGCAAAATGCACTCCTTGCAGACGGCTCTGATGCAGTCGCCTCTCTCTGGCTCAATGTCCCGCCGGCAGCATTATTGATTGGCTATACATCACGGATAAAAAATAGCCGATCTGTACTCCGTATTTGTGGGAGACACGTGGGAAAGAGGTCGCCAATCAGTCTGCAGTGTTTGTCTCGACACGCCCATTCGCTACGATTGGCGATTGGCGGCGCAGCCAAAATAACGCGACAAAAGCCTAGTATAGCCTAGTATAGCCTAGTATAAATGGACACGCCGAGCCAAAACACTGCAGACCGATTGGCTATTTTGTACCCGTGATGTATAGCCAATCCAATAATGCTGCCAGCGGGACATTGAGCCAGAGAGAGGCGACTGCATCAGAGCCGCCTGCAAGGAGCGCATTTTGCCGCAAGGAGCGCATTTTAATTTGTTTTCATTTAATCGCAATCAGATCATCCAAAATAACGATTCCAATAATCGGAAAAATTATGAATATCGGATCCGATTATCGGCCAGGCCCCTAACACACACACTGTGCTCTGCAAACACCACCAAGCCACTGTGGCTTGGCCCTGAGGAGCCATAGAGCCAGAGGCTGTAGCTCAGGGTAATCAGCACCCAGTCAGAAGCAGCAGAGACAAGAGACGAGGACCCGAGCTCCAGCGGTGGGAGAACAACAAAAATGTATCATCAGAGAGTCTAGGAGAGCCCAAACTAAAGCAATCTGCAGACAACTCATATCAGACTCATCCACGCTGCACTACAATCCAAAGTGGAGTTAACTCAAATGTTTGCTTGTCATGTTTGCTGTTTACTGTTATGTATGGGGCGGGGGGGGTTATATACGGTCTGTAAAGCCCTTTGAGTCTGTAACTGTGATTCAGGGCCTATACAAATATCATGGACTTGACTTGACATGAGTAGAACCCTGTCATGTCAGGGTTGGGAATCAAGACCCGCTTCTATGAGTGCCCGGTTCCACATTTTTCTAAACCCGGAAATCAATAAGGTCCAAGCTTATCCACACTGCTGTTGAGACAAGCAGGTCCTGTAACGTGTAATGTTGTGTGCCTCGAGAGATGAGAGTCATGTCATTTTAAATCACAAACGCACATTGATTGTGCTGATATATTATTTTACTGTTCTCATAGTTATAGCGGCATCAGCAGTGTTTATTGAAGGCTCGGCAAACTTAGTTCTGTTCAGAAATGAAAACAGTTGAGCAATAAAAACAATACCAGCTCTGTCAAGAATTTTCTGTGACCTCATCTCTCCACCAAATAATAGGAAAATATTGATAGTGGTATTGATAAAGACTCAAAAATTTCAATATCAATATGACTGATCCCCATTCCTCATACTGCCTCCGTACGTGTAAATTGAAGAAATATTAGAAATTATGTAATATAATTGCAATTAGATCCGTTTTGTTATTTACAAAGCTAGGCTTCGGGGCAATTCCTCAAGAAAGTGGTTTGCGTGGAGGTTATCCCGCCGTGTGATTCTCCATCATCCAGATGGATTTAGCGGGAAGAGAAACTCCTGGGTTGAGTCATGAGGGATTGCACGTTGTTATTCCCCCCAACACTTTCAAATCATTTAAAGCCAAAGCTTTGGCTACAGTTCGAAATAAATAGTGCGGGTTTGAATGCAGGCACAGCTGGAGTCTATTTACAAAGCCGGCTTGGGTTTCCTCCCCTTCAAAGCAGGTTAAGTGAACCTCCTATATTCACTCCTGCGACCGCGTCCACCAGGAGAAAGCAGGCTTTGATTGCTATTGTTTTAACCGAGAGCAGGAGCGCTTGGTCGTGTCATCGCCGGTTAAGCATCGGTAGTGTTGCTCCGTGGTGGAGTTGAGTTGCTTTCTCACAGACTACTTGCAGGGAAGTCAAGTCCTATCCTATTTACTCAGCACGGTACGAAGCGAAACAATTTCCTCCTTTTTTTTTTCCCCCCCGTGCTGAAATATCCTGTTATAGTCAGCAAAATGTCACGTCACAGAAGTAAGATACAATCTAAATGACAACCTGTGTCTTCTAACTACACCAGTAGGCTCTTGCTGGATATTCCTGCTGAAAGACAACTGCTGAATTTTCTGAATCTTTTGCCTTCCTGGTGAATCTGACCATATGAAAAATTTTTCCATAATGTGTTGATTTGAAGAGAATTCAACCTGAACCATAGGCGTCCACCAACTGTGACTTGCCATGGGAAATGTGTGGTTGTTGTGTGAGATGGGAAAAGTGTCTCGGGTGAGAGTTGTGCACAAAAGTGTTTTAACAAACGTTTTCTCCCTCCGTCTCCCTCCATGCAGAAGAGAAGGAGGGTGTGGTTGGAGTGTGACGAGTGTGGCCGGCGGTTCAGCCGCGCCTCGCAGCTCAAGACGCACCGGCAGACGCATGCCGCCGACGAAAGCCTCCGCCGCCGCGGGCGAGCGCTCTCCCTCCCGACTGGCGGCGAAGACGACAGGCCGTCGCCGTCGCTGACTGTCCTGCGGTGCTCCGAGTGCAGGAAGCACTTCTCCTCCGCCTCCCGCCTGCAGAGCCACGTCCAGAACCAGCACCCAGCACCACTCCTCCGGGAAACAGTCCTGAGCGCTGGTCTAACTGGACTAATCCCGGGACCTGGGTCCGCGTAGAGCAGACCCTGAAATGCGGAGGATTGTCAGGAAGCGGAAAGGATCCAAAATGGGAAGAAATGAAAGAGATGATAAGCGCCAGATTTGAGCCAAAAGGATCTGAACAGATGAATTACAATTTAGTTGAGATTTGAACCGGGAAAAAGGAAAAGAAAAAAAATACTAGCTAAGGCAGGTTGATTGATGGAGGGTGGAAACATCTGTTTGGACACAAAGATGTGAAACCAATCTGCAAGAAACACAATATGACAACGCACAACCAAAATAATGCTTGTTTGCTGTCGGTGTTGACGTTCAGGTATGGATGTACAGCACCAGGGATCAAATAGTGTTACTGTAATGGATCAACGCTCTCCAGGGAGGAACCTGTGAGGGGACAGCTCACATAACAAGTCAATGATTGTTGTTGTCGTAATCGCACAGATTCTATTCATTGTTTCTGGAAACGGCGTGCAATTACTACAACAACAACAGCAATAACATATCAGACCCAAACCTGGGGTTAGCACAGTGAGTCCAAGACAAGATGCAACCCCCTCGCAGTACACGGGATGAAACCCTGATCAGTTGAAGCTTGATCACAGGAGGGGGGGCGGAGAAGAAGCAGTATGAACATGCAAACGTTCTGGAAGAGCGGGCGAAGTGACCCTTCGGCTGTACTGTTCTCCCCACAGGAACATCGGTGATTTTGCTGACCCGTCAGCTCGATGTAGAATCGGTGGCCATGGTGGGGAACCCCAAACAGCATTTCTAGCTGGTATGCTGGTTTTATCATTACATTTTGTCACAGGTAGCGTAGGTGAGCAAGCCATCGTTTTAAGAGTTCCCACTCGATTGAAACAATATGTGAAAATGTCCACTGTGATGTTTTTGGACCCTGGTGGTGGTACAGAGGACAATGTGCAGAATAGTCTGTACATCACACCACTAAATTACTGAAGGTGATCAGTGATCGCTGAACAGACTTGGATTTTTATACAAAGTTATTTGGACTTTGTTTTTAAGTGCCCTTTATGTTTTTCCCCAGAGACAAATATCCAATGTTTTTCTAGAAAAAATCGTCTATGCTTTTACATCATGGAGTAATTGGCAGGTGTGTTTAATTTAGTCAGCTTTGTTTTGATTTTAGGATTATTCTTTTTTTAGATTTGGAATTAGATTCCTCCTAATTTTGCAGTTTCTTCTTAACTGATGGAGAGGCCGGCCTCCAGAATTCTCAAACAGAAAATGAAATGAAAAAAAAAAGAAAAGTTAACTGAAATGTGTGGCATTGCTGTGACTCTGTGAATGTACACCACAGGTTGTTTTTTTCCCTTTTTACATTGTTCTTTACTTTTCAATTCAAGAAGGGACTGAGGGACAGCAGATACCTCCGGGAGGCCCTCGTTGTTATCTGTCTGTTTCTAAAAAAGCGATGGAGTGACGTACATTTTTCAGCTTATTTCCTCAATGTTAGTATTCCATGTCAACATTACCACACAAATACCTCTCATTTTCAAGCGTGTTTTTTTTTTTTACTGTATACAATGCTGTATGCATACTGTACCGTAGAACAACGCTGTTACATTGTCAGTTTGGCATTGCCTAGCAACTAGCGATAGCGCCATTATGGTTCAAGGCATAGGGGCTCAGTTTTGTAACCCCAAGGCTTTTAACGGGTCGGCGTGGACAGAGTCTTTGTCCACTTGGGAATCTCTTGGGGAATGTTTTACTGCTGCCCTATGGCCACTTCAAGCATCCTGGCTGCTAGAAGAGACCTCAAGCATGGATAAAAAAGTGATGAGCAACTGCCAAGTTCGTTCACTGGTCGGTCGAGACCTTTTTTGAATGGTGGTCATGAAGACATTTTTGGTTTTTTAACATTTTCTAGAAGTAGATATGTTGTAGTTATGGCGTTGTGTCTGTTCTCGTCTCTTTATAGTACGGCTGATGATTCACAACTTCATCATGGAAGTTACCCATCTATTTGGGGTGGAAGTATTACAACACAGAGGCACGTGGATTTAATTTTACCCGTGTGAGTGAGGCGGAAGAACAAAAGAAACTTCAGATCATGCCCGGTACACGACCAGCAAAACAGTTTTTGTCTTTCCGTTTATTTCTTATATCGTTTTTTTGTTTCAAGAGGTTTCATATTACCTATAGGATCTGTCTTTATTGTCATTGCAAGAAAGACCATTCCTAAATGTCGTTGTGCTGCTGGGTTCTACTCACTCCTGTGTACCTTCAGGACACATGGGCTATGTTCCATTTGGCTCACTTGTCCCCTCGTTCCCTATGTAGTGAACACTTCATAGTAATCTATTTAGGAAATACGTATATGGGGAATACGGGCACTAATCACGCGGCTGATCCATCGATGTGTTGTGTAACAGTTGCCCCATCACAGCTCATTTGCAGGAAGAACCTGTATGTCGGACTTATTGTCCATCAGATGAATCCAACGGCAGTGAAAGCTGCTATGCATCATGGTATACTGTATAGTGCGGAAGTAAGTGTGCATCAGTGTGCGACACTTTACGGTGCATTGTGGGTATTACACTCACATTTCGGACAACACTACAAAATGGCGTCACCCAAAGTATTGCACTATGATAAAAAGTGGACCAATTCGAACAAAGCCACGGAGCGTGTAGGACACCAGCAAACAAGGAAG
>PIJE02007105.1:0-13419 GCA_002895965.2 Coryphaenoides rupestris | reverse complement strand
GAGCGGCGGGAGTTTCGGCCTGTGCCCGTAAATGGCGTCCATTTGATCGAACCATCTCCAGGCCCGGCGATTTGCCCCACTTCGACCGTTGTGGTCTTTTATGGCCCGGTAATCGCTCTTCATTTTTTTTAGCTTATCCCGGCATTGCTGGAGGGTACGGTGGTACCCATGATTGGCCATCAGCTGGGCGACTTCTTTAAATACTTTTTCGTTCCGGGTTGTGCCGTCGAGCTCCCGCTGTATCCTCTCTTCGGCCACCAAAGAGAGGAACGTCTGGACCTCCTCGACCGACCATGGCGTGGTTTTTTTTGGTGAGCTCATTTTTAAAAGTCAGGTCAGGTTTTAAAAAGTGGTGTGGTCGAGTCTCGTGTTTATTTATGTCTGGTCGGTCGTCGCGCGCTTATGACGCTCCCAGTGACGACACTCGTCGGCCAATCAGTGGAAGGCAGTCGGCTGACGTCACGTTATAGTACCGCTTCGGCTGGCTTGGAACCAGGGCCAGATGTGATACCAAATAGTACCTGATATCAGGTACTACGTGCTAGTGGAAACACGCAAATACCGTGCCGTGCCGTACCGCGCCGTACCGTGCCGGTGGAAAAGGGGCATAACTGATCCAGTTCATGTTTAGACCCCACTCTGTTTGGGAGCACCCGTACTTGTTTATCTGATCTATAGCTGTTTGGGAATTCCACTGCATAGGAAATCTGGCTGACCCACTGTGTTGTGTGTGTGTGTGTGTGTGTGTCTGTCTCGCTCTGCAGCAGGGGCTGAGGGGTGTGTCCCGGGATGGGGGCGTGTGGCGGGGGGTGTGTCCCCTGATGGGGGGCGTTGCGATAGTTGCCATTCTTCCCCTATCTACAATCTCTCGCCCAATGTCCAAATCTCCCACAACGAAAACACTGATCATTCTGTACGTCATAGCCTGGGTGGCCAGCATGTCCCCAACCCCATAGTACGCTTCTCCATCCTTACTGTATGCTTTACCACTTCTCGATTAGATGAACACTACTTAATAGGATTGGCACTTTTTATTTGTATTTTTAAATGTATTCATTTATACATTTTTTCTTAATTAGGTGAACACAGTATCAGGCAGCAAAGTTGTCTATATTATGAAAAACTCAATTATATTGTGATAGCTTGCTGTGCTGCACCTCTGTACCGCCGTTCTATAAATAACCTGTTGCAGGACTTTGGAGGAGCACAGAGGGAGTGGTAAGCCCCGCCTCCTGGAGGGTCCTTCTATATCCCGCCCCTTGTAGCTCAGTCTCAACCAAGACAGCGGTCACCACGTAACACCTTTCAGGCCGACTCAACCACACTCTAGTATCCACTTCTCAGACAATGCTTGAAACTGGAACACCACATGAGCTAGACTCAAACAGTTATAACCTTACAAAGCGAACCTCTGCGCTTCCTTAACTGAATGATCTCTAGGATGTCACCCCTTCACAGCATTTTCTCTACAATCCATCCAATACACAGCAATCTCTATACCAATAGTTTTTAACTTGCGCTCAATGCCACACAAACTCTACAGACAACTGCAAAATACTCCAACTTGTCCAGCATAGAATCAGAGGGAACACTTGAACATCAGACTATCTTGTAACTTAATTTTTGTTATGACAATGTATGTGTGTCGACAGTCAGCGCAGCGTGTCTGGACTTTCATAGAGAGGAGAAACAACCAATGGCCCTCTCTTTCTTTTTCTCTCTACCACTCACACACACACACACTGCCAGCAACTCTCTTGAAATATATTAGTTAGGTTTGTTTTTTTTGTTTTTTTCTTCCTCTTCCGTATCCTCGCGGGTTTTAAAAGATGCATATAATGCCATGATTGCACTTTCATGGTCCTATGTACAGTAGTTCTGGTTTTGCTTGCTTGGATCATGGACAGACTTGCTGTTGTCTATTTCAACCTTGAGCTCTATCTGAGGCACCTGCTATTGCCTTCTGTCTGTCCCATAACAGTTTACATTTCTCCCACTCAGCGAACGTCTCTCGTAGATATGGAAAACCCCAGTTTGGGTCTCCCACCCTCTCATATATTCGGGCCAGTGGCTACTTTAGACGTGAAATTAGAGACTTTATTCGGGAGGATTTTAGCCATTTTATATGTAATTGTTTGAGGAGACCCTGGCCGCGGTTCCCCTTTTGGACAACTTTTGCTTTCTGATTTCCCCATTTCCAACCCCATCAGACAATCCTTCACCAGAACCAGGCCACCAAATACTACTATTCTGACGAGTATCACCGTACTAAAACGGGTCTGTCGGGCAGTGAAAGAACTATCGCTCACACACAGGGTCTCTCCGGGCGGGTCCCTCTTCCTCAGTTTGGTGAGGGGGGAATTTCCCTGAACTCTTGATAAGAGTCCCCAGCGCTGGTTGACCCTGAACGCCTGTGGCTGAGCGGTAGAGATTCTTCTCTGCCTTTATCTGTATGTGTTCTTTCCTTTTATTTTATTTTTCTTTATTGTATTTTGTCTTATTTATTTTTATGTTTATTTTTCTGTTCACGTCAAATTCTGTCTCAAATCCTTCCTACCGGTGATCAACCGGTCGGTCCTCTAATATTACATTAGGCATCCGATTCCGGAATCTTCTTTTTTTTTTTCCGTAATCAGGCTTCCCATGCAGGAATTCCTCTACATCCAGGCATCCAGCTCAGGAATGTTACCTCTGAGTCCGGGCATCCGCGCCTCCCTGAGACCGGGCTTCCCTTGTAGGAATTAAACCTCTACAACCAGGCATCCGGCTCAGGAATATTACCTCTGAGTCCGAGCATCCGCGTCTCCCAGAGACCGGGCATCCGCGTCTCCCAGAGACCGGGCTTCCAATATAGATCCAGCTACACTGGGTATCCGATTCAGGATAGCTACTCCTATCGGGGATTCTTCTTTTATTGTATTTTTTTTTTCCATTTTATTGTATTTTGTCTTATTTATTTTTATGTTTATTTTTTTATTTTATTTTTATGCGCATTTAAATCCTAATTGGGAATACCGGAGAGAGTAAGCACAATTCTTATTAAAAATAAGATTGAAACTTACCTCTGTCCAGTATCCCACTTCTGACACCAAGTTGTTATGCGCAGTTTCGAGCGGTCATCTATTGTGGCTGGAGTTCAGGTTCAGGTTCTGGATTGTCTGTAGCAAAGCAGCGAGCTCGGGAATCAATGTGACACAAGGCAGTCTCACCAGGAATGATTCAAAGTTTATTTAGATACATAGAGCATATATACAGTTTGCATGGGAAAAAAGGAACATTTACATATAGACACAACAACTCAACAAGGGAAGCAGACATAGAAACGCCTCTAAGACAGCCATTCAGGGAGCAGGGACAACAAGGCCGTCCATGGAGACCCTTCCGTCCCCACACCCCAGACAGCCAATCCGGAGACGCCAGAACCCCAGGCCCCACGTGGAGATGTAACAGACAGACAAACAGTTAACTTGAAGCACGGATATCATGGCCTCACGGGCCACACAGAGATGTGCAGAGACTGCAAGGTCTCACGTTGAGCCCTTGCGTGGGACCGCCAGTCCAGATAGAAGACGCAACCTGTTCCCACAACAACAGCTGCGAGTGCGTCTCAGAGGCCTCCCGGGGAAAACAGATAAGAGTGAAGCTAACTAGTCACGTAGGTCAAACAGCTAACTAGTCACGTAGGCCACACAGCAGAGTGGAAAGTTACCGGCCCACACGATCAATACATCCACAACTCCCAACATGTAGAAAGTTGTGTCAATCAAATTAGCTTTGTGTGCCTCTTAACTTCTTGTTGAGTGATTATGATTGACTACAGCTGGTGACTTCTCTGAGCCCATTTAAATATGACTCATTTGATACAATCATTAGACTCAGACACAAACACTACAATGGGGAAGACAAAGGAGCTTAGTACGGATCTGAAAAAGCGGATCATTGACTTGAACAAGTCAGGAAAGTCACTTGGAGCAATTTCAAAGCAGCTACAGGTCCCGAGATCAACTGTGCAAACAATTGTTTGTAAGTATAAAGTGCATGGCACAGTTGTGTCACTGCCACGATCAGGAAGAAAACGCAAGCTATCACCTGCTGCTGAGAGAAAATTGGTCAGGATGGTCAAGAGTCAACCGAGAACCACCAAAAAGCAGGTCTGCAATGAATTAGAAGCTGCTGGAACACAGGTGTCAGTGTCCACAGTCAAGCGTGTTTTACATCGCCATGGGCTGAGAGGCTGCCGTGCAAGAAGGAAGCCCTTGCTCCAGAAGCGGCACCTTAAGGCTCGACTGAAGTTTGCTGCTGATCACATGGACAAAGAAAAGGCCTTCTGGAGGAAAGTTCTGTGGTCAGATGAAACAAAATGGGAGCTTGGCAAATGAATATGTTTGGAGGAGAGAAGGTGAGGCCTTTAACCCAAGAAACACCATGCCTACCGTCAAGCATGGTGGTGATAGTATTATGCTCTGGGCCTGTTTTGCTGCCAATGGAACTGGTGCTTTACAGAAAGTAAATGGAATAATGAAGAAGGAGGATTACCTACCAATTCTTCAGGAGAACCTAAAATCATCTGCCAGAAGGTTGGGTCTTGGGCGCAGTTGGGTGTTCCAACAGGACAATGACCCCAAACACACATCAAAATTGGTAAAGGAATGGCTAAATCAGGCTAGAATTAAGGTTTTAGAAATGGCCTTTCCCAAAGTCCTGACTTAAAACCCCATTAGAGAACATGTGGACAGTGCTGAAGAAACAAGTCCATGTCAGAAAGCCAAAAATTTAGCTGAAACTGCACTGATTCTGTCCAAGAGGAGTGGTCAAAGATTCAACCAGAAGCTTGCCAGAAGCTTGTGGATGGCTACCAAAAGGGCCTAATTGAGGTGAAAAATGGCCAAGGGACACCAAAATATTAGCAATTGCTGTATGTATATTTCTGACCCAGCAGATTTGGTCACATTTTCAGTCGACCCATAATAAATTAATAAAAGAACCAAACTTCATGAATGTTTTTTGTGACAAAGAAGTATGTGCTCCAATCACTATCACAGAAAAATAAGAGTTGTAGAAATTATTGGAAACTCTGGACTGCCATGACATGCATGTTTTTTACAAGTGTATGTAAACTTTTGACCACAACTGTACATGCAAATGTTGCCTGCTGCTGCTGACCAAATGCAACCTTCTTGTCTCTCTCCCCCACCCCCCCATCTCTGCAGCATTTTCAGCTGGCTCTGATCGACTCCAACCTCTGCACTTTGTCCAAAGCTGAAAGTAAGTGGTTTGTACTACTGTTAGAACCGGCCCCAGGGGTCTTGTATTTTTAGGCTTCTTGAAGCAGCATGTCACTGGCAGGCAGGCAGCAGGATTCTCGCCGAGTCCGCGCAGTCTGTGGCCATGCTTCATCTACTTGTGTTACAATCTGTACCCGCAGAGTTCAATTGTGTGTGTTCAATCCTAATAATATTTTATCATATTTGTTTTTCTTCACAGTCCAATTCCACATTGCTCATCTGTATGAAATTCAGGTAAGCATTTTTGTTGTGTATGCGCGTAAGTGTGTCTGCTAATCTGCTTACCGTTGAGTGCAGTAGCGTACCTTTGCTTTAGCGCATGTGCTCGGGCCACTTCCTGCTCCAGGGCAGCACCAAGGGACGTCTGCTACATTTGCTAGCTCGCAAGTTATCAGGCCAAGTTGTCCATTGCAGTGGTTCCTGAACCTTCGCATGTCCAGTACACATCAAAACGATGCAACCCCGCCCGTACATAATCATCTGCTGCTAGCACTAGTTCCTTGCAGGGTACTCCTTTGGCCCACCATAAAGACTAGACTTGGTATTATTGACTCTCTAGTGCACCCCTCTCTCGAGTTGCTTTGTGGTCCCAGTCTGTCCTGCTGCTTGGTTCTCCCGCCTTGCCGTGCTGGTAATCTGTTATGTCCAGGCACCCCTCGCATCCCCCAGGGCCCCACTTGTTGCCCAAAATAGGAAAGGCAATGAAAGCAGTTGTTGCTCATTTGTCCCCTGCTTTGTTTAATACGCCGGCGATTAGCATGCTACTTTATCATGCCCTGTCATACGCACACACACACACACAGAGGATATTGACCCAGCAGCAGTAAATAATCCGTCACTGCACAGACGGACAGGTCTGTGACTTGACTGCCGGATCATCTTCTTCTATTTTTGTATCCCGTTGCCCAATCAAACATCCAACCTCTTCCTCTTAATTATGTCATCCTTCCATCCATTATCTTACACGATGAGTTGTGAGAGCCTCTTTATTTCTAGCACACATTATTGGGCTGTGTTATGCGCAGATGATCGGGAGGAAAGGCTGTAGATAAACTGGCCAAACATCGGTTGGTATGCTGTGGACGCACGGCTTCCTCCGCTAATCAGAGACGGAGCCATTATTGCAAGTGCTATGTATAGGTTTTACGGCCCACCCCTCCCCACACACCACCCACCTTCCCCCCTCCCTTTAATCAGACCGTGTGGCTCCTTTTGTGAGTGTACATTGAGTGATAATTAAGCCAGCATCCGTTTATGTGGTCTTGTTCTCGGTAGAGCATGTTTAACATAGAGTAGATGTTGGTGCCCTTGCACAGCTGGCCACCTCAGGTCATGGAGATGCTGCAACACATAGGGGTCTGAGTTTTTTACATTACACACCCCCCTTTGATTATTTATGATCACAAAATTAAAAATGATGACAGAAATACATGCCACTTTTTTTTATATGCCTTATGGACCATTGAAGATGACCAATGTTCACACAAAATGGGATGATACCATTTTTCACAAGTGGGGGTACTGCCAGACCAATTCTTTTCTTTCATATATTCGGTGGACAATAATATAAAGCACCAGTCAACCAAGGGCCTACATCTGCCCAGGTTTTTTGTTGCAGCTTAGCCAAAGACATGTGGGGGGGTGTTATTTAAATAGTAATGGGAATTAGGCATATGTATCCAGAGTAGTTGAATCATCTGCATATTATCAATGTTATACTTTTAAAGTGATCTGTATGATGAATAGGGTTGGGTATCATTTAGATTTATCCGATACCGGTGCCAAACCGATACTTTTAAAACGATACCGGTGCCAAAACGGTGCCAGAACCTACCTTCTATTATAAATAATAATTAACTGATTAATTAATTAACATAATATATATTATTATTGCAGTAGTGACCCCATTCACCTTGGCCAAGAAGGGAACCTTAACAAAAGAGAAGGTGGAAGAATGCCACAGGGCTGTGACCAGATTTGTGGTCGAGGGACTGCATTCTTTTTCCACTGTGGAATCTCCATGGTTCAGGTAAATAAATAAATACAATCATTGTTTTAGGTAATTGCATTATGTGAAAATAATATTTGTTTATTTAGTGTGTATAATCTAGTTATGTGCCATTAAGACAAATAAGACTAATACACATCCAATTTTAATACAGAGAGATGACCAGTGCCCTTAATCCTCGCTACCGCCCCCGTCCAGGGATACTCTGACGAATACCCTCATTCCTGCATGGTACTCTGTTGAAAAGCAGAATGTTGTTCAGGAATTGGCACAAGTGATTAAGGCTGCTATTACCTGTGATGGGTGGACCGGTGTAGCTCTCTCGTAGAGCCCTGCAATGGAGCCCGAGGCCCGGGGGCCCGAAAGCCCGACAGCCCGAGGGTCGGGCCTCGGGCCAATTATCCCATCATTAGCTCGGATGCGGGCCGGGCTCAGGCTTTTTTCTCTCTCTCTCTCAATTAAATTAAATTTAATTCAAAGAGGCTTTATTACCAGCAGCAGCAGCAGCAGCAGTGAGCGTCCGTTCAGCGCCGCTGGAAGAGTAATAGAGGAGAGGAGGACTGGACTGGCCCCTGAAACCGTGGATGCGATTCTTTTCCTTCATGATGCAAAGTGACTTAAAAAGACATGTTGCCATGTTAAGCGGCTGACTGTTTTTGTGTGATTGGACGTTTTTTTTTTTATTATCATGGGCGTAGAATTTAGTGGGAACGCTGGGGACATGTCCCCACCAATATCCACACCTCACGGTTGCGTAATTGCGCATCCTTGACGCAATATCTGTGATGTCCCCACCAATGTCCAAAACAAAAATACGCCCTTGATTATTATTATTCTTGGAATGGCCTGTTTTGGTGAATTTTATTTTAGTCAAGGCTTACTAAGACAAGCTGTTTTCTCTGTTAATAATAGCGTAACTGTTTCTCCGCACTTCCGTGTGCTTATTGTTCCAATGGTTTTTATAGGCTACGTTTAATAATAAACACATACGCTTTAACTGTTGAGTTGTTTTTTGTAGCCTATTCACTGGGATATAATTTGTAGTAGCCTATTCAACATTGATCTGATATGTAGCGAATGGATCAACTGTTAATCGCCGCGCAGCTGCTCGTCACTCACTTCAGAAAATAAAAAATAATTATTTAACTGCCAACAAAATGCTTCAAACATTTTCCTAAAATAACTTAAAATTGAAATGAAACTAAATATAACCACTTATGCCATTTAAAGTGCTCAAATAAGATCGGAAGTCTATAACTAGACTTGTCGCATCTGGGCACCAAGTCTAGTTTGCGACATTAGTCGCAAATATGGGAGGTTAAAAAAATGTCGGGCTTAATTCGGGCCTGAGAGTTCTAATAATGTGGCGGGCCGGGCCGGGCTGGGGCCTCACTCTCTAGGGCCAGGGCCGGGCTAGGGCCTACTTTCCAGGCCCGCGCAGTCCTCTACAGTGTGGGCACAGGACCATTATTTGACAGTCACTGTGCACTACTTTTCACTTGCTTTGTTTGCTGTTATTTGCTCTTATTTATTATTAGTAGTTGTACTGTTTTACTTATTTATTGTTGATATTTGTAGATATTGTTCATTTAATATTTATTAGTAATGTTTAATAGTGTTTTGTATTTAATTGCAATTGTAGTTTAAACAGTGTTAGAGTGAAGAGTTAATATATTGTTCAATTGTCTTGCCTTTGCAATAAAAAAAAAGACATTCTTTAACGTTGTTGTTTGCTCTTTATTTTAAAGAAGGTATCGGTTCTGGCACCGTTTTGGCACCGGTATCGTTTTAAAAGTATCGGTTTGGCACCGGTATCGGATAAATCTAAATGATACCCAACCCTATTCATCATACAGATCACTTTAAAAGTATAACATTGATAATATGCAGATGATTCAACTACTCTGGATACATATGCCTAATTCCCATTACTATTTAAATAACACCCCCCCACATGTCTTTGGCTAAGCTGCAACAAAAAACCTGGGCAGATGTAGGCCCTTGGTTGACTGGTGCTTTATATTATTGTCCACCGAATATATGAAAGAAAAGAATTGGTCTGGCAGTACCCCCACTTGTGAAAAATGGTATCATCCCATTTTGTGTGAACATTGGTCATCTTCAATGGTCCATAAGGCATATAAAAAAAAGTGGCATGTATTTCTGTCATCATTTTTAATTTTGTGATCATAAATAATCAAAGGGGGGTGTGTAATGTAAAAAACTCAGACCCCTATGTGTTGCAGCATCTCCATGACCTGAGGTGGCCAGCTGTGCAAGGGCACCAACATCTACTCTATGTTAAACATGCTCTACCGAGAACAAGACCACATAAACGGAATGCTGGTTAATTATATCTCTCTTCTTTTTTTNGATAGTGCGCGGAGCAGGATTTACACTAGCAGCGTCCTGTGACCACACGCGGTGTGTTGCAGCAACAACCGAATGCCACATCAACAGCATGTGGTGACAGGTTGCAGGTGTGAGTGTTCTTAGGATATGAAAAGAGTAATCTATAAACCCAACGCTCGTAGTTGGTCTGAGCCTCCAGCTCGATGTCTGAGTCGAGTTCCGGAACGTCAGAAACATCGGAGTCTGACTCCCCGCTGTTAGAGTCTGCATAGCCCTCTGGGGACGCAACACACACACACACACACACACACACACACACACACAGCACACACACACACACACACACACACACACACACACACACACACAGGCAATGCCAAGTCGTTGGCATATGGGATGGCGCTGAGCAGACAGAACCCAGAGTATTATGTAACGCGTCGATACTACAGGACGTGTCGGCGCTCGCCTCGCTCGGCCGTGAGACACGGGGAGTCAAACCGGACGAGCGGCATGCCGACTGAACCCTGGGACCGGTCTGGAGCATCGCTCCCAAGGAGACATGACTCCCCCCAGGAACCATGACTGCCCCAAGGAACCATCCCTCCCCAGGAACCATGTCTCCCTGGGAACCATGACTCCGCAAGGGAACCGAGGCCCTCCCCAGTATGTTGAAGCGCATGAGTCCCGGTCGTTAGGGTTGGGTATCGTTTAGATTTATCCGATACCGGTGCCAAACCGATACTTTTAAAACGATACCGGTGCCAAAACGGTGCCAGAACCGATACCTTCTTTAAAAAGAGCAAACAACAACCAGTGTTAATTTCGTTAACGAAATGTTTGACGAAAAATATGCGTTAACGACCTTTTTCCCATGACTAAGACGTGACGTTGACGTGACGAAAACGGATCTTTGAAAATAAAAACTGTGACTAAATCTATTTTTACTTTCGTTGACGGGACGAAAATGTTAGTGGTGGACGAACGGACATTCAAAATTGAATTAATTATTAAAGAGTTTGATTCCAAAACGCGATAAGCGCCATTAAAAAAAAAAAAAGAATCGTTTCTGCAAAACGCGACAACCGGCTAGTTTCTCTGCATTATATTATTATATTATTATATTATTATATTATTCCCTTTCTTTCCAAACTGTGATAAACGCCACGACAGATTTTCAGCAGACTCAGATATATCCGCTCGGCCAATCACAGCGCGCCATTCCCGTGACGTCACTAGCCTAGTGACAGCTGTCAAAGTCCTGTCAGAGACAACACACACATATGGTAAGAGATTTTAAGCGAAATTATTCATTGAATGAAATAATGAATAACTTTGATGGAACAGAGGAGCCGGTGGTTGTTTCTACAGTGGGAAAAAAACAAACCATCAAAAGATCATCATAGACGGGAGAATGTGAAGAAAATGCGACATTCCTGGCGGTGGTCGCTAGACCTTATTAAGACGCAGAAGCGCCTGGTCCTGTTCAACTTTAGTTGAATGAGCGTAGAAACACTGGACGTTTTGATCAAGATCACCAGCAATGAGCTGATCAGCGTGACTACAGTCCGTCTTCTTGGTGTGTGTGTTGCCGGCGATTTCTTACACACACACACACACACAAGACGGACTGTAGTCACACTTATCAACTCATTGCTGGTGATCTTGATCAAAACGTCCAGTCTTTCTACGCTCATTCAAGTAAAGTTGAACAGGACCAGGCGCTTCTGCGTCTTATAACAGTTGATAAGGTCCAGCGAGTGGGGGGGGGGGGGGGCAGGCGCGCATTGTCGGGTTTTTATCAATCAGATGAATGCATCAAATCTTCGCGCAGTATGACGATCTATGCAATCACTAGAAGGATACCCGGTCTGAAATGCGGTGGATATTTAAAATGGCATTTTAACTACTGGCACCGAAATGAGGCACCGAAATATGCGTTTTGATTCGGTACGGTTAGTACCGGTTGTACGGGAACCGGTTCCATAGTGGTACCGGTTCTCGGTACCCATCCCTATTGCTGAGTAAGAACACACCACAGTCTGGTTGTAATGTAATGTTATTAAATATGATCTGGATGTTAATGTGTTCAACGTGTCATCTGCAGGCTGTAACCCGGACATGAGCAGCAAGGAGGTGAGCTGCACATATTGTGACCGCATCTACATTTTATATACATTTTATATTTATTGTTTTTGGAAGGAAACTGATTTCCGTCATGATTTGAACCGTCAGCCACAGCACTTTATGAAAACACACACACGTACAAGCTCCTCACAGCCTCTCCATTGTGTGTGTCTGGGTGTGTGTGTGTCTGTGTGTGTGTGTGTGTGTGTGTGTGTGTGTGTGTGTGTGTGTGTGTGTGTGTGTGTGTGTGTGTGTGTGTGTGTGTGTGTGTGTGTGTGTGTGTGTGTGTGTGGTGTGTGTGTGTCGTGTGTGTCGTGTGGTGTTGTGTCCTCTCTCTGTCCTGTGTGTGCTGTGGTGCTGGTGGGCAGGGGGTCATGAAGTGGTTGCTAAATTCATTTAATGAATGTATATCTGTTGTTAAATCAGGTCTGTTGTTACCAGTATAACGATTGTCATTGTATTTTATACTACATAATTCACACATGCTGTTGTGCGGCATTGGTCACAGGACGTGTGTGTAATCCGTCCGCAGACTATTTCTTTCAGAAGCCGACGCCGGTGACTAGCGGGGTGCAAGCATTCTGTCACTGGTGGTTCATCTGGTGCGGACACTGCCACTGTGTTCCTGGCAAACCCATTCCTTTTCAATAGGTTTGGCAATTTTACTCGACTTTATTTCTTGATTATACTTCATTGTACCATTTGCAGACAGGTCGGACAATTGTCGCGCGCGGAATCCATTTCCGATATTCCCACACCGCCGTGTTAAAAGGCAATCATGTTGTGCGCGGGTGACGCATCTTTGATAAGACGGCGCCATGTGGTAAGCAATTCAGATGGTATTTCGATTCCACGATACACCGAATTAATAAGAGGGATGAAACGTTAATGGAACGCCGTCTCGTGGATTTGATTGGCTCGTGCGTGACCGCGCGGGAAACCCTGTTGTAAATTCATTTTTCATTTCCCTTCTTCTTCGTGACAAACACGTGAATAATATGGGCCACGGTGAGTGAGCTACGCATTTGCACGTACAGTACATGAAAGTGAAATTGCGTCACATCGCTGCGTTAATAGCGTCGCAATGTATTATTAAACATGGAGTTGTGAGTCGTATCGCATAATACATATCTCCACATCCATGTCATCGCAACTGTAGATTGTACGACTACGCCTTTTAAAAATAGCACATATCCAGTGTATAACTATTATTATTATTATTATAAGGCACAGAGCGAGGTGCACACAGGCTGCTGGAAAACTCCTGCCGAAGTTTTATTCATAAAAAAAAAGCCCTCGCTCACCTATGCTAATGCACACCCACGCGAGGGGAGCAGGTAGAGACTGCAGCTGCCGGCGCTCCGCTCGCTGGAACCCGATATTCCACCGGGCTTCCGGAGTGAGAGAGAGAGAGAGAGGCACGGGGAAGAAGAACCCTCACACCTCCTCTCTCACGCTTCCCCTCGACCGAGACACACTCATTAGCAGGACTCTATCCGCCCCGCCGGAATCCAAAGTGTCTTCCCGTTTCTGGTTCCGAGTCTGGTTCTGTGTATAAAAAACAACGCCTTCCCCCTATTTCACTTTTGTCATTGGTGACTATTAGTTTGGCCGATTGAATCTAGATATGAGAGAGAGAGAGAGAGAGAG
>PIJE02007096.1:0-13439 GCA_002895965.2 Coryphaenoides rupestris | reverse complement strand
AAGTCGTGTAGAAAGCTACAAAAAAAAAAAAAACAAAGCTATGGATAACAAAGTATGGCTAACAAACTATGGCTAGTGCTAACGCTGATTTTTTTCGATGCCTCTAGAACTCAGAAAGGGTGGGTCCCAGCAAGTGAATGAATAGAAAGTTGGTCCCCCTGACCCCCCCCATCCAACTGGAAACCAGTATGTGTGGTGTGTGTGTGTGTGTGTGTGTTGTGTGAGCAGTGTGTGTGTGGTGTGGTGTGGTTGTTAGATCGTCGTTAGCCTCCTCTAACGGATGGTGATGAAACCCGTATCCAGTCACTGCGCGTTGTCAACAGTTCGTTAGTGGGGGAGATTCGCCGAGCCCCTAAGCGGCTTATCGTCCCAGTACGTCTCCCGCCCTTACCTTTTCGGTGCGAGACTCGAGTTCACAACTCGCTGCCCTCTCCCACTCTCCCTGCTGCAGGTCCAACCGTCCCGAAGTCCCGTCCGGCGCTAGAAACCGGCCGCAGCTCCGTCCAGTCCCTGCTTCTGAGCCTTCAAAGCTGTCCTCATTCATCGTGCAAAGCTCTCCCTCGGCGAAGTCCGGTCGCCCGGTCCGGCTTGGACCGCCGCAAGCTCCGCTCATCCCTGCTGCCAGGTTTGCCTATGTTGTAAATTATACGTCGTGGATATATAACATGATAGCATAATATTCTCTCGCGCGTATAATGTTCTAGGTGCATCATCTTGGGATTATTCGTGTCATTCGTGCATGTCAGCATGGGACATAAATGACTCTTACAGCACACATATAAAATATTAGAATATCCAGCATGCTAGAGCATTATCCCACGTTAATTGAGTTTGAACAATTACATTTCTTGAGAACAAAGTTTCATAATTTGCTGGTAGCTCTGCAGTAAAATAGCTGGGATAGCAGAGCAGACAGTTGCCATTCTGAGTGCCAGCCATCCCCGGCTCCGGCTGCAACCGCTGCAGCTCCTGCCGGTCCTGTCTGCCAAGGTCCTAGCCGTGCCCGAGTCCGGTCCCGGCCTGTGAACCGCGCAGCTCCCTCGCCGGTCCCTGCTGCCAGGTGCCAGCCGTGCGAGTCCGCGTCCCGGCTGGACGCCGCAGCTCCTGCCACTCCCTGCTGAGGTGGCCAGCCGTCCCGAGTCCCGGTCCCGGCTGGACCGCCGCAGCTCCTGCCAACTCCCTGCTGCCAGGGTGCCAGCCTCCCGAGTCCCGGTCCCGGCTGGACCGCCCTAAGCTCCTGCCAGTCCCCTGCTGGCCAGGTGGCCAGCTGTCCCTGGTCCGGCTGTAAGATAATAGTGTGGGATATTCGACATTTTCCTTCAATTGTATATTTGTGATTTTTGTATTCTGTTGCAGTCCGCTGGCATCGGCCACTTTTATTCACTGCATATCCAGTATGTGTACAGACATTACATTTCTTGAAACAAGTTTCAATAATTGCTGGGTAGCGCTGCATAATAGCTGGGATAAGTAGCAGAAGTGCCATTCTGAGTGCCAGCCGATCCCCGGTCTCCGCTGAACCGCTGCAGCTCCTGCCCGGTCCTGCTGCCAAGGCGTTGCACCGTCCCGGACCGAAGTGCGCGAAAGCGGCCCTGGTCCCGAGAAAGTAGCGTCGCTGCAAGCTCTCGGCCGAGCGTCCACTTGCTGGCTCGAATTTTAGGTAGCACCGTCCGCGGCAGCCTCCAGGATTGCTGTGGGGCTCGCACCTGGTACATCAGTGCATGCAATACTATAAAGAACTGACTTGAAACTAACACAGTCCCGTTGCCCGACTGCTGCGGCGAGAGCTACTTCTCACCGCGCCTTCGCATGCGAGAGTCCCCGTCGAAACCACCGGGTTTACCCTCTCCCAAAAAAGCTAGTGTTCAACAGAGTCCTTAAAAAATAAAAATTGCCCGAGATTTCCTGAGTGCTCTTTATCCCTACGAGGTGTGTGTTGTGTGTGTGTGTGTGTGTTGTGTGTGGTGTGTGTGTGTGTGTGTGTTGTGTGTGTGTGTGTGCGTGTACCACCCCGCTGGTACTCCACAACGTCACCCTGGACCCGCCGGCAGGGCTCCTGCCTGGATGCCCTGCGAAACTGCGTCGATGGCAATGTCGAGGCTCTCGAATGTGATGCTCGCCACTGCTACCCACAGCCTGCCAACGCCGAGCGTGGCTCACCACGGTCCCGGGACCTGCCGACGCGCATGAGCGCATGTCTCTCTGCGCCGGGTCCGTCTGCCAGGTCTCAGCCGTCCCGAGCCCGGTCCCCAAGAGGGCGTGGTACCGCTAAGCCTGAGGTCTCATTGCCACTGGGCTCCTGCTAAGCCGGGTTCCAGTGGGTTCCAGGGGGTCCAAAAGGAAGGGGTTTTCCAGCAGCGGCGTTCTCACGAGTCCCTGTCCTGGTCTAGCACCAACTCTGAAAAAGCGACGGACGAGCGTCCCTAGCAGTCCTTCCCGTCCGAGAGTTGTGTCTCCAGGAAGCCTGTCCTCCGAGTCGTGAGGTGCCACGGTCCCGGCTAGGACCGCCGCAGCGCATCCATGACTTCAATCGTTATGTTCGGCGCGCTAGCGCCAGGTGCCAGCGCTCGCTACCTCCTGCCCCTCAGGCTCGTATGTCTCCCCCACGGTCCGCAGTGGATGCTTCCACGGTCCGGCATAGACTTCCTAGCCACCATCGGTGTCATGAGTGGATCCGATGGCGCGGGAAGCTGATGGGTACAGACCCTGGTGAAACTGCCAGAACAATGATAGTCGAGAGCTGTCGAACGTGCGGCGAACGGCTGGATGATAAGCCCTTCGTGTCGTCATGGATAAGACGTGCATTAACATCCCCATCCTTCACGGTAAGGAGCTATCATCGTGGATATTTTGTATTCTTCCTCGATGCAGAAGGGTTCGTGGCATCGCACACTGGTATTAAACCTGATCTGGACTGCATCATCCGAGTATTGCTGAGTTGTGCTCTCACTAATATGAGTCAAGATTCCTTGGACATACTAGCAAGTCTCGGAGCCTGTGTCAAAAAATCATGTCTGAGATTGCGAGTGCCAGTTGTCGCGCGATGAAAGCCTCAGGAGATACCCGTTGTGGAAGAGCACAGCAAGTGCAGTCTGCGTGAAGTGCCAGACAGACTCCGTCAGCTCCCTGAAGAATGCGACGGCCTTGGATAACCCGCGCGCAGTGCTTCGCGTCCAGGGTGCCCTGAAAAGCAGTGCCCACACTGGCGTGGGATCAAGGGGATGGTGGCCAGCCGTCCCCAAGAGTCCCGAGGATCCCCATGGCTGGCACTGCGAACGCACGAAAGCTAAACACCTTGGGTCTGCCGGGTGGCCAGCGAAGCTGTCTCAGTGCCAGCCGGATGCCCGAGTCGTCCGGTCCCGGCTGACCGCCGCAGCTCCTGCCCGGTCCTGCTGCCTAGGTCTCAGCTGTCCCCGAGTCCCGGTCCCGGCGGACCGCCGCAGCTCCTGCCACTCCCTCGCCAGGTGCCAGCCGTCCCGAGTCCCGGTCCGGCTGGACCGCACGCAGCTCCTGCCAATCCCTGCTGCCAGGTGCCAGCCGTCCCGAGTCCCGGTCCCGGCTGGACCCCGCAGTCCTGGGCCAGTCCCTGCTGCAGGTACCAGCTGTTCCCCTGGTCCGGGCTGTAAATAAATAAGTGTGGATATTCGGAGCATTTTCCCTTCAATTGTGATATTTTGATTTGTTTTGTATCTGTTGCAGTCGCTGGGCATGCCCTTTTTAATTCACTGCAATATCCAGTATGTGTTTGTACAATTTACATTCTTGAATAACAAGTTCATAATTGCGGTACCTGCATATAGCTGGGATAAGAGCAGAGGTGCCAGTTCTTAGTGCCAGCCATCCCCGGTCCATGGAAGCAGCGATCGTTCAACCGCTGGCCACGTCTCTGACACGGATAGTCTCTCGGCATAGCACCGTTAGGCTCGCGAAGCGATCTCAAGGAAGCCCGGAGGTACACACGCGATGCCGGCTGGCTGGGACACCGCGGCAGCTCAGCCTTTGGGGGCGACGTGAGCTAACTGCCTAAGGCCTCAGACTTGAGAGCCATCAGTTGCGCTCGAGTGCCCGCGATCACACGGCTGGACACACGCTTTGAGGCAACTCCTGCACGACTCTCCTGACGCAGGATTCCATCCTCTGTGGCCAGGAGTGACGCAGCCAGTTCCTCGACAGCACGTACGTCGCCGACAGTGCTCCACCCATATGCCGGTATGTAGCAGTCACTGCATAGTCTAGCTCTGAGACACGGTACAGCCTCTGTCATGCTGACGAGAGTGGCGCAGCAAAGATGTGCGCACTGAGACTTTGCGCAACGCTCGCAGGATAGCCTCTAGACACGGTTGGCCCGGCTTGCACCGCAGCAGTTCCTGCCGGTTCGCGGCTGCCAGGTTCCGTACCCGAGTCCCGTGTCCCGGCTGAGACCGCCGCAGCTCCTGCCACTCCTGCTGCCAAGTGCCAGCCCTCCCCGAGTCCCGCTCTGAGACGCACGCGCCTCATCTCCGGTCGCGCTGGTGCGATCGCAGCGAGTTCTCTGACCACGAGGCTCCTACGCAAGCTGCTAGTCTCTCTAGCCGTCCCGAGTCCCGGTCCGGGGCTGGAGCGCGCGTGCGAGCCTCCCCTACTCTTCAGTAGAACAGCGGACCCTGCAGGTGTGTTGCCTTCCAAATGAGTGGCCAGGCCGTGTCTACAGCGAGTCCCTGTCTCAGGCTGCTCGACCCGCGGAAACGCTGCATTGCATCTCTGCGGTCCCCTCGCTCCGCCAAGGCCCTGCCCACGGCTCCCCCCGCCAGTCCCCGCCCGTCCCCGGCCTCGGCACCCAACGCGGATGCTCTCTGCCGGAAAGGACGGCCATCGCTGACATATGTCTGACACCTCAGCCTGCTCCAGCGAGTCGCAGCGAGACAGTCACACCGCCAGTCTCTTTACCCTTGCAGCTGGACCGCCGAAAGGCACTTGGTTGGGGGGCCGTGGGCTATGTGCGCACGTGTTCTGCCCATCAGGGCCCAGCCGTCATCCCAAGTCCCGGCCTAGAGCTACATGTGCTTTGTTGGACTTGGAGAAGGCTTATGAACGTGTCCCCCGGGGAATCCTGTGGGGGGTACTACGGGAGTATGGGGTACCGGGGCCGTTGGTATGTGCCCGGTACCGAGCTGCGTCCGTATTCTCGGCACAAAGTCAAGCACGTTCTCAGTGGGTGTTGGACTCCGCCAAGGTTGTCCCTTGTCACCGATTCTGTTCGTGATCTTCACGGACAGAATCTCAAGGCGCAGCCGAGGTGAGGAGACGGATTGGTGCAGCGTCTGCAGTAATGCGGGCGCTGTACAGGTCCGTTGTGGTGAAGAGGGAGCTGAGCCGGCGAAGCTCTCGATTTACTGGTCCATCTACGTTCCAACCCTCACCTATGGTCACGAGCTTTGGGTAGCGACCGAAAGAATGAGATCGCGGATACAAGCGGCCGAAATGAGTTTCCTCCGCAGGGTGGCTGGGCTCAGCCTTAGAGATAGGGTGAGGAGCTCAGACATCCGGAGGGAGCTCGGAGTAGAGCCGCTGCTCCTCCGCATTGAAAGGAGTCAGCTGAGGTGGTTCGGGCATCTGATTATGATGCCCCCCGGGCGCCTCCCTTTGGAGGTTTTCCAGGCACGTCCACCTGGGAGGAGACCCCGGGGCAGACCCAGAACCCGCTGGAAGGATTATATATCTCATCTGGCCTGGGAACGCCTCGGGATCCCCCAGGAGGAACTAGAGAGTGTGGCTGGGGAGAAGGAAGCCTGGGGGGCCCTGCTTAGCCGGCTGCCACCGCGACCCGGCCCCGGATAAGCGGACGAGAATGGATGGATGGATGGATGGATGGATAGGGGGTTCCAGGGGGTTCCAGAGGGTTCCAGGTGTTTCCAAAGTGTTCTAAGGGGTTCCAGAGGGTTCCAGAGGGTTCCAGGTGGTTCCAGGTGTTTCCAAAGGGTTCCAGCTGTTTCTAGAGGGTTATAGGGGGTTCCAGATGGTTCCAGATGTTTCCAGAGGATTCAAAAGGGTTCCAGGGGTTTCCAGAGGGTTCCAGGGGTTTCCAGAGGATTCCAGGTTGTTCCAGATGGTTCGGGGGGGGGGGGGGGGGGGGGGGGGCTCCAGAGGGGTTCATCTCCGGCGTCTTGCCTTTATCAGTCCACTGGAGAACAAAACAAAGACCTTCATGTTCAAACAGCAATTACTCTCTCATCTCCCGAGACAATCGGCCCCCAGCCTAATTGGATTGAAATGGACCCCCCCCCTCTCTCTCCTCCACCGCCCCCAAAACCTCCCCCACCTCCCCCCTTTTGTTACGGAAAATAACATACAAGGGCGGTGTGGCCGGGGGGGGGGAGGGGGCGGGGTCATGGCAACGGCGTGCAATGTGTCTGGCCGAAGGTGGTAGGAAGGAGGTTTGGGGGAGGAGTGAGATGGCGGTGATGGTGTTACGATGGTGGAGATCGTGGAGATCGGCGGCGGTGGAGGTGAAGCAAAAAACTGTTGATTATTGGTCAAAGTGAAAATGCGTTGATAATTCGATGTGGATGTGCTGTGTGTGTGTGTGTGTGTGTGTGTGTGTGTGTGTGTGTGTGTGTGTGTGTGTGTGTTTGGCTTCATTGGCCTCACAACACACACACACACTCCCACAGCAGAAAGACCCCTAGAATTGGACCCTACGAATGCGATTCAACTTTGGCCTCGTCAGCCAATCGGATCGCAGGATTCGGGTCACGGTCCGCGTCACTCATATTCCTCGATGAACCCCCCGGAGTGGAACAGATTGGAGCTCGCGTCGCTCGTCCCGGTGGCCTCGTCCCGGCAGCACAAGGTTCCTGATAAGCTGCCGGATGGACGTCCGTCCGCCTCAGACTCATATTGTACTTTCTAAACGCTTGATTCATTTCCTCCTCGAGTGGAAGCCCGGAGTTCTCGGTTACGCTCGGACAATATTAGGTTAGGCGGCGTCGCGGCGCGGAGGCTTCTCCATTATATCTGCCGGCAAATTCATGTCATTTATATTCACGCTCCAAGACGCTGTTAACATCACGGGTTTGAAGAGCTGAAGCAATTATGCTCAACAGGCCAAAGATGAGACTCCTATGTGATTAGCTGTGTGTGTGTGTGTGTGTGTGTGTGCGTGTGTGTGTGTGTGTGTGTGTGTGTGGAGCCGTCTGGTGTCCAGGTGTGTTCAGGGTTCAGAGGTTGGAGCAGGAAGTTCAGTTCAACACACACACACACACACACACACACGCTCTCTCTCTCTCTCCCTCTCTCTCTCTCTCTCTCTCTCTCTCTCTCTCTCTCTCTCTCTCCCCCCCTCTTTAATAATAATAATAATAATATTGCACATGATGTTGGGCAGTAATATTAATATTTCACTGTATTAATAGGAGGAGCAGAGGAGGAGAGGAGGAGGAGGAGGAGGAGGAGAGGAGGAGGAGAGGAGGAGAGGAGGAGAGAAGGGGGGGAGGAGGAGAGGAGGAGAGGAGGAGGAGAAGAGGAGGAGAGGAGGATGAGAGGAGGAGGAGGAGAGGAGGAGGGGAGGAGAGGAGGAGGAGAGAAGGAGAGGAGGAGGGGAGGAGGAGGAGAGGAGGAGGAGAGGAGGAGAGAAGGGGGAGAGGAGGAGGAGAGGAGGAGGAGAGCTCTTTGATAGCGCACATCAAAGAGAGAGATGCTTTGAGTTCCTCCTGCAGTCCAAGGCTGCTGCTGCTGCTGCTGTGTACTGGGTACTGTGTACTGGGTACTGTGTACTGGGTACTGGGTACTGAGAGAGGAGAGAGAGGAGAGAGAGGAGAGAGAGGAGAGGAGAGAGAGGAGAGAGAGAGGAGAGAGGAGACATCAACAGAACTCTCTATAACAGAACTCTATAACAGAACTCTCTATAACAGAACTCTCTATAACAGAACTCTCTAGAACAGAACTCTCTATAACAGAACTCTCTATAACAGAACTCTAGAACAGAACTCTCTAGAACAGAACTCTCTATAACAGAACTCTCTAGAACAGAACTCTCTAGAACAGAACTCTCTATAACAGAACTCTAGAACAGAACTCTCTATAACAGAACTCTCTATAGAACAGAACTCTCTAGAACAGAACTCTCTATAACAGAACTCTCTAAACAGAACTCTCTAGAACAGAACTCTCTATAACAGAACTCTCTATAACAGAACTCTCTGTAACAGAACTCTCTATAACAGAACTCTCTATAACAGAACTCTCTATAACAGAACTCTCTATAACAGAACTCTCTATAACAGAACTCTCTATAACAGAACTCTCTATAACAGAACTCTCTATAACAGAACTCTCTATAACGGAACTCTCTATAACAGAACTCTCTATAACAGAACTCTCTATAACAGAACTCTCTATAACAGAACTCTCTATAACAGAACTCTCTATAACAGAACTCTCTATAACAGAACTCTCTATAACAGAACTCTCTATAACAGAACTCTCTATAACAGAACTCTCTATAACAGAACTCTCTGTAACAGAACTCTCTATAACAGAACTCTCTATAACAGAACTCTCTATAACAGAACTCTCTATAACAGAACTCTCTATAACAGAACTCTCTATAACAGAACTCTCTGTAACAGAACTCTCTATAACGGAACTCTCTATAACAGAACTCTCTATAACAGAACTCTCTATAACAGAACTCTCTATAACAGAACTCTCTAGAACAGAACTCTCTAGAACAGAACTCTATAACAGAACTCTCTAGAACAGAACTCTCTATAACAGAACTCTCTAGAACAGAACTCTCTATAACAGAACTCTATAACAGAACTCTCTATAACAGAACTCTCTATAACAGAACTCTCTATAACAGAACTCTATAACAGAACTCTCTATAACAGAACTCTCTATAACAGAACTCTCTAACAGAACTCTCTAGAACAGAACTCTCTATAACAGAACTCTCTATAACAGAACTCTCTATAACAGAACTCTCTAGAACAGAACTCTCTAGAACAGAACTCTCTAGAACAGAACTCTCTATAACAGAACTCTAGAACAGAACTCTCTAGAACAGAACTCTCTAGAACAGAACTCTCTAGCACAGAACTCTCTAGAACAGAACTCTCTATAACAGAACTCTATATAACAGAACTCTCTGTAACAGAACTCTCTATAACAGAACTCTCTATAACAGAACTCTCTATAACAGAACTCTATAACAGAACTCTCTAGAACAGAACTCTCTATAACAGAACTCTAGAACAGAACTCTCTATAACAGAACTCTCTATAACAGAACTCTAGAACAGAACTCTCTAGAACAGAACTCTCTATAACAGAACTCTAGAACAGAACTCTCTAGAACAGAACTCTCTATAACAGAACTCTAGAACAGAACTCTCTAGAACAGAACTCTCTAGAACAGAACTCTCTATAACAGAACTCTCTGTAACAGAACTCTCTATAACAGAACTCTCTATAACAGAACTCTCTATAACAGAACTCTCTATAACAGAACTCTCTATAACAGAACTCTCTATAACAGAACTCTCTAGAACAGAACTCTCTAGAACAGAACTCTCTATAACAGAACTCTCTATAACAGAACTCTCTCAGAACTCTCTATAACAGAACTCTCTATAACAGAACTCTCTAGAACAGAACTCTCTAGAACAGAACTCTATAACAGAACTAGCAGAACAGAGAGAGAGAGACAGAGAGGGTGAGAGAGAGAGGGGGAAAGAGATAGCCAGATATGACCACAGAGAGAGTACACATGCATTATTTTATTCATGATATTTTAATACAGTCTCTACCAATACCTGAAGCTCTTAAGTCACGTCGTATTTGGTCAGCCGCTGGGACCCGAGTGAAGATGAGATATTTTACAAATGTAATGATTACATAACCATGCCCTGGAACAGTCCATCACGGTGCCCTGGAACAGTCCATTACAGTGCCATGGAACAGTCCATTACACTGCCCTGGAACAGTCCATTATGGTGCCCTGGAACAGTCCATTACAGTGCCCTGGAACAGTCCATTATGGTGCCCTGGAACAGTCCATTACGGTGCCCTGGAACAGTCCATTATGGTGCCCTGGAACAGTCCATTATGGTGCCCTGGAACAGTCCATTATGGTGCCCTGGAACAGTCCATTACGGTGCCCTGGAACAGTCCATTATGGTGCCCTGGAACAGTCCATTATGGCCCTGGAACAGTCCATTACGGTGCCCTGGAACAGTCCATTATGGTGCCCTGGAACAGTCCATTATGGTGCCCTGGAACAGTCCATTACAGTGCCATGGAACAGTCCATTATGGTGCCCTGGAACAGTCCATTACAGTGCCATGGAACGGTCCATTACACTGCCCTGGAACAGTCCATTACGGTGCCCTGGAACAGTCCATTATGGTGCCCTGGAACAGTCCATTATGGTGCCCTGGAACAGTCCATTATGGTGCCCTGGAACAGTCCATTACGGTGCCCTGGAACAGTCCATTATGGTGCCCTGGAACAGTCCATTACGGTGCCCTGGAACAGTCCATTATGGCCCCCTGGAACAGTCCATTATGGCCCCCTGGAACAGTCCATTACTGGTGGAGCTTCAAGCGCATTGGGTTCTATTGAATATTTATGTGAAACAACGACATAACAGAAACATCTGGATTGGCATCAAAGTGACACATAGGAAATTGAGGTTCCTTTGCTCTGGCGTATTTATATATAAATATCCCGCGTGCCCTGGAACAGTCCATTATGGCCCCCTGGAACAGTCCATTATGGCCCCCTGGAACAGTCCATTACTGGTGGAGCTTCAAGCGCATTGGGTTCTATTGAATATTTATGTGAAACAACGACATAACAGAAACATCTGGATTGGCATCAAAGTGACACATAGGAAATTGAGGTTCCTTTGCTCTGGCGTATTTATATATAAATATGTATATACAGTATATTGATGGAATCCCCGCCGCTGTTCTGCCTGAGAGCTGAGGTGAGCAGGACGAAAGGGAAGTGAGAGTCTTTCATTTCCTGTTTCCTTTGTGCGCTTCAAAGCTTCCTGTCCAACGTTTCTTCCAGCGATGGCCGCCTGCGTCGCTTCCGCAACGCCGCACAGAGTCAGCTGAGAAATACCATGCAGCTCTGCAGGCTGCACATGCTGGAACACTTGCAACCCTGTCCCCCCCCCCCCCCCCCCCGTCCCCAGCCGGGGGCCAAGTCAAACAGTCCAGCGTCCCTGAGGCCCCCGCGGGGGGACGCTCGCAGACCCCGGCCGGCCCGGGCCCTTCCTGAATAGACCCCCTTCTCAGGAGGCCGCGTGATCACAGACGCTCTCTGTAGTCCGCCGGGCTTCTCAGGTGCATTTGGGCGGAAAGTAGGAAATATTAAATCGAGAAAAATGAAGTAACTGCCGACACGTGTGGCGTGTCTAATACCAGTAACAGTACCAGTAACAGCCATCCAACGCCCGCCCACTAGAGAGCAGCTTTCCTTTCCCGACAAATCTGGGAACGCTGTTTACCGTCGGCCCGACTTAAAGGATAACTTCTGGACTTTTCATCATCATTGACGGTGTCAACATGACGGAGAGCAACCTTTCACTTGACCCAGTCTGTAGTCGTTTTACACAACAAACTCTCTCTCTCTCCCCTCTCCCTCTCTCTCTCTCTCTCTGTCTCCTCTCTCTCTCTCTGTCTCCTCCTCTCTCTCTATCTCTCTCTCTCTCTCCTATCTCTCTCTCCTCTCTCTCTCTCTCTATCCTCTCTCCTCTCTCTCTCTCTCTCTCTCTCTCTCCTCTCTCTCTCTCTATCTCCTCCTCTCTCTCCTCTCTCCTCTCCCCTCTCTCCTCTCTCTCCTCTCTCTCTCTCTCTCTCCTCTCTCCTCTCTCTCCTCTCTCTCCTCTCTCCTCTCTCTCCTCTCTCTCTCTCTCTCCTCTCTCTCCTCTCTCTCCTCTCTCCTCTCTCTCCTCTCTCCTCTCTCCTCTCTCTCTCTCCTCTCCTCTCTCTCTCTCCCCTCTCTCTCTCTGTCTCTTTCTCTGTCTCTCTTCCTCTCTCTGTCTCTCTCTCCTCTCTCTCCTCTCTCTCCTCTCTATCTCCCCTCTCCTCTCTATCCCCTCTCTCCTCCACCGTGAGTAAATATTCTTGGGATCGTCTGATACAATTAATCCGACATGTGCACTCAATAAACTTACAACTGATTGCTCCTCCCGTGCTCCTCTGCTGTCGTAATACTCCTCGCAAAGGTCTCATAACTGCAATCTTCCTCTCCTATTTCCTTCTCCTTCTCTCCTCTCCTCTCCTCTTCTCTCCTCTCCTCTCCCTTCTCCTCTCCCTCTCTCTCTCTCTCTCCTTCCTCCTCTCCCCTCTCCTCTCTCCTCTCCTCCCTCTCTCTCTCTCCTCTCTCCTCTCTCCTCCTCTCCCCTCTCCCTCTCTCCTCTCTCCTCCTCCTCCTCTCCTCTCTTTCTCTCCTCTCTCTCTCTCTCTCCTCCTCTCTCCTCTCTCTCCTCTCTCCTCTCTCTCCTCTCTCTCCTCTCTCTCTCTCTCCTCTCTCCTCTCTCCTCTCTCTCTCCTCCTTCCTCTCCTCTCTCCTCTCTCCTCTCCTCTCCTCCTCTCTCCTCTCTCTCCTCTCTCTCTCCTCTCCTCCTCTCTCTCTCTCTCCTCTCTCTCCTCTCTCCTTCCTCTCTCCTCTCCTCCTCTCCTCTCTCTCTCTCTCCTCTCTCTTCTCTCTCCTCTCTTCCTCCTCTCTCTCCTCTCCTCTCTCCTCTCTCTCCTCTTCTCCTCTCTCTCCTCTCCTCCTCCTCTCTCTCTCTCTCTCTCTCTCCTCCCTCCTCTCTCCTCTCTCTCTCCCTCTCTCTCCTCTCTCTCTCTCTCCTCTCCTCTCTTCTCCTCTCTTCCTCCTCTCTCCTCTCTCCCTCTCTCTCCTCTCTCTCTCCCTCCTCCTCTCTCCCTCTCTCCTCTCTCTCTCCCTCTCCTCTCTCTCTCTCTCTCTCCTCTCTCTCCTCTCCTCCTCTCTCTCTCTCTCTCTTCTCTTCTCTCCTCTTCTCCTCCTCCCTCTCTCTTCCTCTCTCTCTCTCTCTCTCCTCTCTCTCTCCTCCTCTCTCTCCTCTCTCCTCTTCTCTCCTCTTCCTCTCCTCTCTCCCTCCTCTCTCCCTCTCTCCTCTCCCTCTCCTCTCCTCTCCTCCTTTCTACCTGTCTCCTCTCTCCTCTCTCTCCTCTCTCCTCTCTCTCCTCTCTCCTCTCTCTCCTCTCTCCTCTCTCTCCTCCTCTCTCCCTCTCCCTCCTCTCCTCTCCTCCTCTCTCCTCCTCTCCTCTCTCCTCTCTCTCCTCTCTCTCCTCTCTCTCCTCTCCTCCTCTCTCTCTCCTCCTCTCTCTCTCTCCTCCTCTCCTCTATCCTCTCTCTCTCCTCCTCTCCCTCTCTCCTCCCTCTCTCCTCTCTCTCTCTCCTCTCTCTCCCTCTCTCCTCTCC
>PIJE02007095.1:5000-7500 GCA_002895965.2 Coryphaenoides rupestris | reverse complement strand
CGTTACCTGGTCCGTTTCAAAGCGTACACGCTACTGTTCGCCTTGTAGCGTCATGTGATTTTGATTTGCGAATCTCCGACCTTCATTTCTGGCGCCGACGAACAACCAATCCGCCCAATAGGCGCGAGAAGCCAAGAATTTAGCGATGCGGCCTAACCTAACCTTCACCTAGGACCGCTTTCTTGCTCTTTTTCATTTTATTTTTGTGTTGCGGACAACTTCGCCACGGGTGTGGTACTGATAGCGTCGCGACCGTTGCCCAATGGCTTGCTACCGTCTAGTGACACGAAAGTGGGACCTGTCCACGGTTATGCTGCCAGATCATTTCGGAGATCGGCACTCGTGCGTTCACGACTTCGCATTCGCTCTCTCATTCAGCAAATCTCTCTTTTTTCTCCCCGGATCCCGAGGATCGGCGGATCGCTCGATTTCCCAACGATTGTCCGACGTGGCGAGCTGCCATGAGGGTTAACCCCAGAGGCCGGAGGGGAGGGGTATGTCGGTGTGTGTGTGTGTGTGTGTGTGTGTGTTGGTGTGTGTGTTAGTGTGTGTGTGTGTGTGTCTCGTGGTGTGTGTGTGTTTGAAGTGTGAAGAAAAAGTGCGGGGACTCGGGTAAGGTTACAACACAACACAACGCAACGCAACACAACACAGGACACGACGTGGATCACGGTGCTGCGCAGGTTTGATCAGATCATCAGCCGAGCGCCGAGGAGGTATTGATCCGATCGGGAAAACCGCCCGACGAGCAGCCGTCGCTCAATAACACGCGAGGACACGCCGCTCGCCGCGTCGATACATTTGCGTTCGATTAAAAACCCGCTCGATTCCCGTCGATTGTGAGACGACGACGGCGACGACGACGACGACGACGGGAGAAGTCGAAAAGTTATCGGCAGAGCAGACGGAGAACAACAACGATAAATAAAGAAAACGGCGACATCACGGAAATAAAGATAAGATAAGATAATATAATATAAGATAATATAATATAAGATAATATAATATAAGATAAGATAGAACTTTATTAATCCAGAAGGAAATTCGTGTGCCAGGTTGCATAGCGATACAGTACAAGAAAACAATAGAGAAATACACAGTAATACAATAAATAACAATAATAAAAATAAACTAACAGATTTACAAATATACAGTACATGTAAAGATGAGTGAAATATAAGATAGAGAGACAGAGAGACAGAGAGACAGAGAGAGAGACAGAGAGAGAGACAGACAGAGAGACAGAGAGAGAGACAGAGAGACAGAGAGAGAGACAGAGAGACAGAGAGACAGACAGAGAGAGAGACAGACAGAGAGGCAGAGAGGCAGAGAGACAGAGAGACAGAGAGAGAGACAGAGAGACAGAGAGAGGCAGAGACAGACAGAGACAGAGAGACAGAGAGAGAGAGAGACAGAGAGACAGAGAGAGAGACAGAGAGACAGAGAGACAGACAGAGAGACAGAGAGACAGAGAGACAGACAGACAGAGAGACAGACAGACAGAGAGACAGAGAGACAGAGAGACAGACAGACAGAGACAGAGAGACAGAGAGACAGAGAGACAGAGAGACAGAGAGGCAGACAGACAGAGAGACAGAGAGACAGAGAGACAGAGAGACAGAGAGCTGCACTTCCTACCAACCTGCCACCGATACCAAGACATTAGAGATACATTCTTCCCACAGATCTCAAACACCCAAAAGAATTTTGGGTGTTTGAGAAAACTTCCAACAACCAAAGACGTCCATATCTGCTGGGCGAGGGACAGGAATGTGCAAACACAGCAGCAAGATGTGTGAGCTGACATCCAACGGAATACAACCTCCAGTCAATCACCTGTCAATCACCTGTCAATACCCCTTTATTACTATCATCATTATTTTGATTTTTTATATATATATCTTTTATTTCTCTTTCTTTTCCATTTTTTCTTGTTATTGTATTGTATTTTTGTATTTTTTTTTATAATTCTTTTAATTTTTTGTAATTTTTAATTGTATTTTTTTAAAGTTGACTTACTGACTTGTATATATTTAGTTCTTTATAAATATACTTTTTATTTACCACTTGCTTTGGCAATGTACGTTTACCACAACAATAAAGATCTTTACATTGAAATTGAATTGAGACAGAGAGAGAGAGAGAGAGAGAGAGAGAGAGAGAGAGAGAGAGAGAGAGAGAGAGACAGACAGAGAGAGAGAGAGACAGAGAGAGAGAGAGAGAGACAGAGAGAGGGAGCGGGAGAGAGAGGAGAGAGAGAGAGTGGTAATGTAAATGTACGTTTCCCAAGCCAATAAGCTCTTTAAATTGAAATGGAATTGAGTGTGAGAGAGAGAGAGACATGGAGCGAGATAAATGGAGAGAGAGAGAGAGAGAGACATAGAGAGAGAGAGAGAGAGATACATGGAGAGAGAGAGAGAGAGAGACATAGAGAGAGAGACATAGACAGATACATGGAATAAAAAAACAGCGATAGAGTGAGAGAGAGAGAGAGAGAGGA
>PIJE02007094.1:0-13444 GCA_002895965.2 Coryphaenoides rupestris | reverse complement strand
TGTCTCCCCCGTCTCCTTCTCCCCTTTCCGTCAGTTTGCTGTCATCTGCTTCTGATTCCGTCTCCCAGAGGTGGACGGGACGGGTGGGGGGACTCAATTGTTAGTGACAATGAGCCGTCCCCACACAGTGTTGCCACACCTCAGTCCCACCAGACCATGAGAGCTCTTGTTCTGTTTCCAGAGACAGAGAGCGAGAGAGAGAGTCAGAGAGAGAGAGACAGGAGACACAGAGAGACAGAGAGAGAGAGAGAGAGAGAGAGAGAGAGAGAGAGAAGAGTGATAGGATCATTTAAGTGAAAAAAGGCAGGTTTTTTGTTTTTATGATTGCATTGCTGTACTTATTGTCCGCTATGCTGGCTAATAGGTCATCATTAAGGTTATATTAGCAGAATTTCCACCACAAAGTCCGACCGCAAAGGCAAAAGTCTACTGACAGAATCTACAATAATGACCTCCTCATCAACAACAACAATAATCGCTGTGCAGTGGATATGAAGGTCACTCATCTTGTGTAGGCTACTGCTTCAAGGTCATGACCTCAAATAGTTTCCCCGACATGCATCCAGCCGATGGAGTACGAGCGTCTAGCGCCACTGCGATCAGCCATTTTCAAATTAACTTCAAATTATGTTGGCCACCCCAAAATCTTGTTACACTTGATGAGCGTATTTCCCTTGTTGTTACGTTGTCATTATTGTCATTGGAGAAATATTGTTGAATAGTGCTCTGCAGAAAATATGCATGATGATACCGTAGGTGGCATTAGCTCATGAATGGCTTTACACTAAATGTAGGAAGCATAAAGAGAAAAAGTAACACAACAAGCAAAAGTATGAAACCCGGATGATGGGACGACGAATTGCAGACATATAAGGCATTATAGTGTGCTTGCACTATTGCTATTTATTGTTATGTAATATTGTTATGCCGTTGTATGAGGCAATTGGAATGCACCAGAGCCCAACTGGACTCACTGACCACACTAAAACCTCAACATGCACACACACACACACACATATCAGCACTGTGCACGTGCAAATTAACACAATGGATTTCACACACACACAAAAAAAAAACGTCAGGGAAACACACTTCATACACACACAAAAAAAAAAAGAAAATAACAACCTCTAGAACAACCGCTGCTAGTAAGAAAAAAGGAAAACGTCAGGGAAACCACACTTCCATATCCACTCAAATCACATTATCTCTCCCAAACAACCATTCCAACTTTGCCCCCTTTTACGCGCCATGCTGTCCTACTCCAACTCATCACGCATCTCTCTCACCTTTTCTACTCACATAACGCTAACTTCTTTTCTCTTTTTCTCTTATCTCTTTTCCTCTTTCCCTCCTTCCACTCCACACACACTCACCTTTTCTCTTTACTCTTCGCACAAACACATGAATCCAACTTTGTTTGTATCCCCCATAACTGTGTGGTTGAGTCTAACTTTTTCTACCTTGAGAGCTCTATGCACTTGTTTATTCTAGCACACGACCGTTTCCTCAGCTCACATTCAGTGTGTTGTATGTATCTACCAGTATGTGTGTGTGTGTGTGTGTGTGTGTGTGTGCATTGTTTAGCATATCGTATGTTCTTAGATGTTGGTAATGCACTCAGAATGGCACGTCTGCTCTTATCCCAGCTATTATGCAGGCAACCTAGCAATTATGAAACTCGTTCTATTAACCTTGTAACTATGAATGCTTGAAACCTGCTCTATTCTTATCTTTATGTACCACAGTGATATATTGCTGTCTCTCCTTCAACAAATGTACTCTTTGTAAGTCGCTTTGGATAAAAGCGTCTGCCAAATGCCCTAAATGTAAATGTAAAGTTAAGAGCCATCACACCTCTCTCTCTGTATCTGTCACTCTCTACTCTGATTGCCGGGGCCACGTTTTATCAGCCAAGTTGTTTACCGTTCGCTAATCAAGGAGAAATATTTTAATCAGCGCCCCCAACTCCGGTTAATTGGTAGCATTAGTGAACCGTGTATGCTAATTGCGATACGGCGCGAGGTGGCGGTGATCGTCGATCTCGAGTGCGACGCGAGCGAACGCCAACATTGCGGCTGTTGTGCGCTTGTGGAGATAAGAGCATTAAAACGCGTCTTTGTGTGACGAGCCTCCGGGGGAATGTGACGGCGAACGCTGAAACGTACGACTGAACACACAAAGGGATCGCAGAGTTGTGTTAAAACCTTACAGACGCATTGTTGTCTCAATGATTGGTTCTGATCACATTCTGTGTGTGTGTGTGTGTGTGTGTGTGTGACCATACATACGCGCACACACACACACACACACACACACACACACACACACACACACACACACACACACACACACACACACACACACACACACACACACACACACACACACACACACACACACACACACACACACACACACATATACCCCCGACTTCGTCATCAGTTTGCACGACGATGATGTCGTATCCTCACGCCCGAATGACGTAATTCATTTAGCACATGCTTCCATCCATCCAAATCACTTACAGTGACGGAATTAATTGTTAATTTCTGCAATTAATTAACAAGTATATGGGATACTGTGGTGGAAGTGTTACAAATGTGTCGTCATTATATCTCTCTCTCTCTCTCTCTCTCTCTCTCTCTCTCTCTCTCTCTCTCCTTCCATCCCTTCATTTTTCTCCTAATCATCCCTTCTTACTGCACCTCATTTCGAGCTTTCTCTATGACTCTCTGCTAACCTCTCTCTCGCTCTCTCGCTCTCTCTCTGTTTCACTCTGGAGAAAGCGGTGCGGCCATCACTCATTTCGCGCTTCTTTATCTGGGTCCTGTTAAAACAGGCCTACTCTGGAGAAAGGGTGGGCAATCATTTCTTTATGGTCTGTGTAAGACGTCTGACTCACTCGTGTAGTGTTGGAGCTTCAGATTGAGTACTAAACTTGACACTAAATGTTTTATATTGTCCTATTGTGACACTGGTACTTCTTTATATTACTTTTGCTGTTTATTTGCCTGTTTTTCTGCTTATGTTTCTTATTCTTCAAACCATTTATCTCACTCTCTCTCTTCTACTTTTACTTTTGCTGTTTATTTGCCTGTTTGCTTCCTGCTTATGTGACTATCTGCTCATATTTCTTATTCTTCAAAAAAACAAAAACATTTCACTGCATATCCTGTATGTGTCTATGTGATGATTAAAGTTCTCGAATCCTGAATCTTGAATCTAAACTCCACAAGACTTGAAAAGCACCCAGGGTGAAAGGGTCAAATATGTGTGTGTGTGTGTGTGTGTGTGTGTGTGTGTGTGTGTGTGTGTGTGTGTGTGTGTGTGTGTGTGCGTGCGTGCGTGCGTGTGTGTGTGTGTGTGTGTGTGTGTGTAAAACAAGATTCAGCGCAATCTACGCGAAGAGAAATCTGTGAACCGCAGCAGTTTTAGGAAGTGAGTCCTTTTTACGAAGGTGATAAGGGGTGGAAGGGTGCTGTAAAAAATAAAGCTCTTATCACGGGTGTTCCTTTTACATTATGTGTCGGTGGTTGAACTTCTGATTTGTCCTTGCGTTGTATCGCTGCATGGTTTTTTTGTGTGCTTAATCATTTGAAACAAATTAGTATTCTGATAAGGATTCGATTCTCTGTCTGAACAACAATCTATCTCGTGGGTTCTTTTTCTTGTGTGCTTAATCTATTATCTCTTTCTCGACTCAAGCAAATTTTAGTAATTTGATCAAATGTTCTCTCAATCTGTCGCACTTCTCTGTCTAGACCTGAACAAGCAATGCCATTATCTCCACACTTCGCTCTCTGCTACGCTCTCTTCACTTCTCTCGATATCATGTGTGCATCTCCAGATCTTTTAGCGCATTCGCTCGCCTTTTATTCTTATTGGAACAGATTGCCTCTTGTACCAGCAATACCTCTAACTTCAGCATTATCTATTATGTTTTATTTCGCATTAACACCCCAGGCCCTACTCCCACCATTCCACTTCTCTCTCTCGCCATGCTCTCTCTCTATCTTTCCCTCTCTCTGTCTGTTTATCTCTCTCGCGCTCTCTCTCACTGTTCTCTCTCTCTCTCTCTCTCTCCCTCACTGCTCTCTCTATATCTTTCTCCCCACCCTATCTCTCTCTCCCTCTCTCTCACTGTTCTCTCTCTCTCTCTCTCTCTCTCTCCCTCACTGCTCTCTCTATATCTTTCTCCCCACCCTATCTCTCTCTCCCTCTCTCTCACTGTTCTCTCTCTCTCCATGCTCTCTCTCTATCTTTCCCTCTCTCTGTCTCTTTATCTCTCAGTCTCTCTCTCTCACTGTTCTCTCTCTCCCTCTCTATCTCTCTCGCTCTCTATCTCTCTCCGTACACACACATACCCCCATTTCCTCATCAGTTTGCACGACATGATCCTCAATACAATGTTAACAGGCGAGCTGAAAATCTGATCTTAAAGTATGTTATGACAATGATGTTTCCATACCCCCATTTCCTCATCAGTTTGCACGACAATGATGTCATATCCCCCCCACCTCCACCTCCACCCCAACCCCCACCCCCACCCGCCCAACTCCACCTCCACCCCCACCCCTTTCCCTCCGCCCTTGCTCAATTATTCATGGAGCCAATCATGAGAGATCCTCTCCTCCACCTCCTCCTCCTCCAGCTCCCCCATCGTCTCCTCGTCGGAGCCGGAGCCGGAGCCGGGGCGGGCGGCCGGGGGGCAAGGTGGCGGGCGCTGAGGTTGATGGGCTGGGGGACGGCGTCAGAGGAGAAAGCGGAGGGGGCCCCCGGGCTCCGTGGGGGCCCAGGCCGGGATAATAGTCACTGTGGAACAACCGGTCGACTCAGCGGCGCTCTACCACCCCGCTACCGCCTCGTACACAGGGGAAACCAGCCGCCTCAGGGCCGTACCGCCAGAACGCCTCCGGCGCGAGACCCTCCTGCTCCTCACGTGTACGACTCCGCACGGTCTATTACCGCTAACGAAATACCCGCATACAGTTACCCTGCCTCAAATATACACGCTAATCATCAGTACGAATCAACTAATAGATCCAACCCGATTCAGCGCAAATATATAAATAATATACATGATATAAATGCCACGCCGCACCGCCCCGCTAACCTCTCGTACTATAGATCCCCGATCGCGCGGTCGTGGAGTCGTAGCCGCGAACACACACACACGCACACACTTTTTATTTGTGTCTTTTCCGGTGTCTTGATTGCCGTACGTTCCCCTGCGGCGGTGCTCCGATGTGCGGCGCCAAGACGAGTCGCTCGCCTCGCATTCGCGATCCGATCCGATCCGATGCCACAGTTTGAGCCTGCGGAGCACTGTATTTCGCGGTGGGTACAGGTGACACGCTCTCTTCCTCCCCCCCCCGCCCCCCCCCCTCGAGTGACGCGCCGCCACGCGCTGGGATTTAAGAGAAGCGCGGGAAACACCACACGTCGTTACAACAACACGTGTTCGCACGGAATTAAAACACACATCCCCGCGGTCTTTTTTTTTATTTTTATTTATTATTTTTTACAAAAGAGGTCAATAAGTGTTCAAGCTTTCAACGTGTTTAGTTCAGTAGACTATTATATAAATTAATGGCCTAAAAAAAACAACTGAAAATACCATGATTGGTATTTGTTTCAGTCACTTATTTAGTTACTGGTTCGTTTAATTACAATAATGAAGACAAAGTGAAACACATTCCTGTTAGCTTGGAAAGAAATTGACAACACACACACACAGACACACACACAGACACACAGACAGTTGTGGTTATTTTCGCTCGCCTCGCATTCGCGATCCGATCCGATCCGATGCCACAGTTGAGCCTGCGGAGCAACAGTGCGGTCGTTGTGGAGCGAGGCGTGTTGTTTATCCAAAATCCCGGGTCAATCTCAATCCAAAAGCCTCTCAAAGGGACAAAACCAAAGCAAGCGACGCTGCCGATATGCGAACCAGAACGAAGTGTACGGTCCTGACGTCGGGTTCCACCACAAGCCAGAATAAGACGTTCCTCGCTGGAGCCGCACGTACCCCCGGGGTCAAGAGCCTTTTTCCATTTGGAGATGAGAAAACATGTCAAAAACATGTCAAAAACATGTCAAAAACATGTCATTTCGTGGGTGGAAACTGCCAGCGTTGATATCCTGAGGTGGACACAAGTGTACGCATTCACAACAGCAAGCACTGCAGTCTCCACACAAAGTATGCACAAAGTATACGCCCGCGTCGTCTCTTTATATCGGTCGTCACGGGGAGTCACGGTGAATCTTCCTCTCGCCTAAAGCGTGACGGACACATTTGTAATTGACATTCGGTATTCGGATGGGATTACAATTTAGCGGTATTTGTTGGGTTCACCCGTTATTGCACGATTCTGGGAAATGACCTCTTTATGCGACAAATATACAAATACATAGCATCGACGCTCGCCGCTCAGAGACAAGATGGCGGTGGCGGTTTAGTGACGGCGATGTGTTCTGTACGCCGGAGGGAAGATCAGCGACGAGGACGCGGAGGAGCGGCTCAGTGTGCAGCAGGAGAAGACGTGTTTGTTTGCAGGTGTCTCTGTTTGCTTGCCGCGCTCGGCCTTACCTCGTGCGGGCCGAAGCCTCGCTATTTCCATCTTCCTCTTCCCTTCGGGGAGGGTGGCGGCGTGCGTCGGCCGGCGTGGCCCACCGGCGCCGCGCTCCACGGAACCATCTGCTGGGACCAGTTGTCATATTGGGGTTTATTTCCGGAGCAAACAGCAAAACGCCGCTTTCCTGTTTTCCCGCTTGTCTAGTTCTTCTTCTTCTTTTTTTCCCCTCTCGTCTCACCACCATATGCCACTGCGTGTGTACCGGAGCGCGGTGGCGAGTATATTAATGAAGCTGATCAAAAGGGGGGGGGCGCTCGCTGGCGTCTGCTGGGGGAATTTATACATCGCTTTAATCCAAAGCTCTTTACAGTATCGCCTCACATTCACCCATTCATACACCGACGGCGGTGTCAACCATGCAAGGTAACAACCAACACATCAGGAGCAGGTAGGGTTAGGTGGTGTCTTGCTCAGGGACACCTCCACACTTAGCTAGGAGGAGCAGGTAGGGTTAGGTGGTGTCTTGCTCAGGGACACCTCCACACTTAGCTAGGAGGAGCAGGTAGGGTTAGGTGGTGTCTTGCTCAGGGACACCTCCACACTTAACTAGGAGGGGGAGGAGCCCGGGGATCGAACCAGCAACCTTCCTGTTGCCAGACAACCGCTCTTATACCTCCTGAGCTACTGCCGCCCCATGCATTAAGTTAGATTTTTGGATATAAATATCAGAAACTAAAGTTATTGCATTGGATCTTGTTTGACCCCAGAACAACAGTGAGAGTGTTGATTTGGTTTGGACTGAAAATACAAATGTGGGACGGCAAGGCATTCAGCCTCATGACAGATTTACTTCACAAATGTTGTGTCAATATTGTCCTGCTCCTTTTTAATTTATATTCCTTATTGTGTGTGCATCAGTCCGGCGTGGGGGTGAGTTTATTGAAACGAGGATTGCCGCTGTCACTCAGCATTACAACGCTCACAGATGCACCGTCAACAGACCCGCGGTTGATGGATTATCAACTTTGTCTCGACTTAATTGACGACATTTCCCCCCCGCAAACCTCTCTCTGTTTCATCACCATGGTGATCCCTGGGAAACAAACTAAGTCCATAAGTTGTTTGTTTGGGCGCTCTCTCTCTCTCTCTCTCTGTCTCTCTGTCTCTCTCTCTGTTTTCCTCTGTACCAGCTGATGCTCTGAGGTGTCTGACAAGGCCCTCCTGCGCTGTCTGGTCCAATATCAGACAAACTAGACGGACGGTGAAGCCCGCGTGCCGGAGGCCTCTGGCTGTGGTCATGCAAGATTGAAGATCTGCTGCCCGACCGGCCGGCGAAATATGTTTTACAAAGCGGCTGCCACAGCCTCCCACCCCCTCGCCACACGATGATGGGATGGGAGGTGGTAGATACCTTGCAGGCCTTCTCTTATTGACCCCTGACCCCCGACCCCCTGCCCCTTCACCCACTAGTGAGAGAGAGAGAGAGAGAGAGAGAGAGAGAGAGAGAGAGAGAGAGAGAGAGGGAGAGGATTATATACACAGGGTTCCTAGGCAGTCAGAATGTCATTTCTCTGTTTAATGTTCAGTCTTATGCACCAATTTCACAAAAGCACATTCATTGTGCAAACTGATTCTGATGCAAAATATACAATTCAGAATTTCTAAAAATAAATTGGTCATGTTTTTCATGGCATTTGGAGCAGTTGTAGTTTACTACAGAGAATACGTTCACGGTTTCAACTCCAACGATCTTCTCTTCGGCCGATGGATGTGGTTGACCATAGACAGCCGATTACATAGTCTATGAGAAGTGTGTGGAGACGGTGTAGGAACCCTGTGAATCCATCTCGACACACCCATGGAGCCATCCCCTGCGACCCGTCATTCTTTCTCTCCGCTGTTCCCCTTCCATTGTCTAAAGCAGGGGTGTCAAACTCAATTTCATCCCGGGCCACATCAGCATTATAGTTGCCCTCAAAGGGCCGGTTGTAACTGTAAGACTATATAAATATATCTACTCTTTATCATATTACATAATTGTTCCTGCATTTGATTATGATTGGTTTTAGTCACTACGGTCCCAGTAAAGTGTAAAGTGTACAGCCATTGTACAATTTAGGGCCAGACTGGGAACATTCATTCAGGCCTGGAAATATAGTCCCAGTGACGGACATAGGGTTGGGAACCGAAACTCTACGGTTCCCACGGGTTTTGGGTACCCGACCCGTGAAAAAAATTGAATTTCGATTCCGCTTATCGGTTCCTAAAAGAGATATAAATCTTTATTATTGCAAACAAAGGCTATATGTCTGCAAGGAGTGCTGGCTACCTGGCCAGGACGTTTAAAACAATGTATCTGCCAGGACCTGACTACGTCACGCATCAACGCAACGCTCGCACGTGTCCATTTGTTTACGAGCTAGCAGTTAGTCAGCAGTGTGGGAAGATGGACCGCGGGAAACGGTGAAGTGTGCCGTTCACTTTGTAAAGAAAGCGACGACAAGGCTCAGTGCAGTAAATGTGGGAAAGGCTGATATGGTGATCTGTCTTCTGTACTGGGAGCGTACGGCCGGGCGCTGGGAGCGTACGGCCGGGCGATGGGACCGTACGGCCCGGAGTACGGATAAGCAGAACCGGAACGGGAATCAATAAAATTCAAACAATACCCAACCCTAGACGGACATTATAGTTTAGGTACCAGTATGTGCAAACTTGTTGAAATTAGACGGCCAGGCCACCATGAAGAGGTCCGCGGTTCTTCCGATGGGCCAGCTGATTTGTACGCGTAGCTCTCGCGGGCCACATAAAATGAGGTGCCGGGCCGCTTCCGGCCCGCGGGCCTTGAGTTTGACATGTATGCATTGAACTAACAGGTTCATCTCGCTCGGGCCATCTCTGCAGCGGCGGCCTAGCTGTCGGCACTATGGCATCGGGCTAACACTCTCACACACACACACACACACACCCGAGGGGGCGGCAGAGGCTCAGAGCTAAGAGCGGTTTTCTGGCAACAGGAAGGTGCTGGTTCGATCCCCAGGCTCCTCCCACCTCCTAGCTAAGTGTGGAGGTGTCCCTGAGGCAAGACACCACCTAACCCTACCTTGCTCCTGACGGTGTTTGGTTTGTTACCTTTGCATGGGTTGGCGACCGCCGTCAGTGTATTGGAATTGGTGAATGTGAGGCAAACACTGTAAAGGAGCTTTGATTAAAGTGATGTATGAATGCAATCAATTTACTATTTTACCACTCCGCCCCCCAACCTCAATCAAGGCTTCATGTGGACTGAAGGGGCTCATCAGCTGTAGGAATTTTGTCGGGCTGTTCTGGCGGTGAATACGTCCAAGACAACCTTCTCGGCGGGGGCGTATAGGCCTGGATAGTTGGGGGAGTGTAGGTCGGCAGAACAAAGTCCTGAACACACGTCCAGAAATAGACGACTGTCCTCACCGGTAGCGCAGGCCGACGCTCTAGCCGGGCTTCTGACTTTCTGCCTGTCCTGAGCGAGTTATAAACAGCTACTTGCTGCAGTCCTGGGAATTGTTAGGGCGGCCTGCCTTTTCATGCCTTCTCAGGACAAAGTGCGTGCACACACACACACACACACACACACACACACACACACACACACAGACACACACACGCACACACACACAGACACAGATTCACATAATACATCAGGATGTGTGGATGCATGAATCAGCATATTCCCTCACGTGTGACCCTCGCAGGATACCGCTCTGGCAGATCAGACGCTTGCACGCTGTCAGTGGCTGCAAGATAGATAACATCAACCGGCCTCCCATCACCTCCCACCTCCCACCTCCTCCCCCCCTCCTCCCCACTGTGCTTCTCAATGATCTCAACCCTGGCTTGTCCACGCTTACAACACCCCCCCCCCACCCTACGGCTGGGGTCGGGGGGTCAGGGTGATGGTGGTGGTGGTGGTGGTGGTGGTGGTGATGGTGGTGGTGGTCACTGTAGCTCTGCGCTGGGCAAGTGTGGGGTTCACGGGGGTCATGATGAGCTAGATTTGATCCTCCCTCCAGCCAATGACGGACGAGGTCTGGGCCCCGGGGACAGCGCAATGTGGGCGTGTCCTGCTAATCTCAGAGAAGCTGTTTCGTCGTCACTTGCTTTCGTGATTGTCGCGTTTAAACGTTTAATGAACGTCTTGAGAGGACGTTAACGCCGCCACAACAGGGTCGAATGGCACAAGAGAACAGCAATTTATCCGTAATTATAATGATGTACACAATATTGCATATGCATTGTCTTCTCGTCGGGGGTATGGGGCATATATAAACAACACATTTTGCTTCCGATGTTCTATATTTTGCTCGCCGAACGAGCTACAATTAACAAAGAGCAATTAACACTAACGGATGCAAGAGAAAAAACTAGAAATGACTCTCACTGGCATCTGGCGAGCTGATTGGCCCTTATATGTTTTATGTATGCGGTGCGAGGCTAGTAGTATTGTTAGCGGCGAGCTAACAGCCCAGATGGTGCTCTCCGGTGTCACGCTAATAATAGAAAACTTTTTACAGTTCCACTTCCCCTTAAGGCTGCCGGAGATGCTCTCTCTCTCTCTCTCTCTCTCTGCGCACACACACACACACCCACCCACACACACATAGATTACATATATACACACACACACACACACACACACACACAGATACACACACACACACACATAGATATGTACAGATATACACACACAAACACACACACACAAAGACACATACACAAAGACACACACACACAGATACACACAGATACACACCAAACACACACACTCCTACACATTCTCCCCGTGTTCTGCCAGGCGGTGCGTAACAACGCGCACACACCAGCTGATGTGTGATCCATGGGGTTGACCCCGTGACCCCGTGGCCCTGTGACCCCGCGACCCCGACACACACACACACACACACACACACACACACACACACTGTTCCGAAGGTTTTGCAGTAATAAACTATAGTTTATAACACACACACACACACACACACACACTGTTCCAGAAGGTTTACATCGTGCACAAATTGACAAATGTGTTCATGAGGCCTCCTCGCTGTCTCTGGATGTACGAGGCTCGACACCCTCCCTCTCTCTCTCTCTCTCTCTCTCTCTCTCTCTCTCTCTCTCTCTCTCTCTCTCTCTCTCTCTCTCTCTCTCTCTCTCTCTCTCTCTCCCCTCTTCCTTCCCTCTCTTTCTCTCCTCTCTCCTCCCTCCCTCTCTCCCTCTCTCTCTCTCTCTGTCTCCTCCCTCTCTCCTCCCTCTCTCTCTCTCCTCTTTCCCTCTCCTCTCCTTCCTCTCCTCTCTATCTCTCTCTCTCTCCTCTCTCTCTCTCTCTCTCTCTCTCTCTCTCCCTCCCTCCCTCTCTCTCCCTGTCTCTCGCTGCCTCTCTCTCTCTCTCTCCCTATCTCTCTCTCTCGCTATCTTTCCCTCGCTCTCTCTCTCCCACCCCCTAGCTCTCTCTCTCTCTCCATCGCTGGTTTTGAAGCGAGCTAGAGAGAGAGAGTGTGGCATAGACAGACAGAGAGAGAGAGAGAGCGAGCGTATTGGCATTCCTCGCACGTCCCGAGACATTAGCAAAGCACGGGGGTGCAGATATGAGTCAGACGGCGCTCATAATGAAGGGAGGGAGAAGCGGCGTTATGGAGTCGGTGGAAGTGACCAGCGAACACGGAGACCGACGCTTTGAATTACAATTACAGGGAGAGGGGGGGAGAAAGCGAAGAAAAAAAGATATCGCGCGGGATGGGCGGATGGGGGTGATTATGGGAAGTGGGTGGCGTTTAAATACCCTCTGTGGGTCTCTGGACAGGTGTAGTGTGTGTGGTGTGTGTGTTGTGTGTGTGTGTGTGTTGTGTGTAGTGTGTGTGGTGTGTGAGTTGATGTGTCGACTCCTCCACTTTTAGAATGTGCAAGTGTGTGTAGGATGTGTGTGTGTGTGTGTGTGTGTGTGTGTGTGTGTGTGTGTGTGTGTGTGTGTGTGTGTGTGGTTGTGTTGTGTGTGTGTGTGTGCCCACAAGTGTGTGTGTGTGTGCATCTGCGTGTGTGTGTGCGTGGGTGTTGGTCCCATGCCAAGTGTGTGTTTGTTGGCTGTGTATGTGTCCTGAGATCTCTATCTCACACCCATCGTCAAACACTCCAAGTGCAAAATTCAGTGTGTTGTGTTTGTGATGTGGTGTGTGTGTGTGGTGTTGGTGAGTGAGTCCAGTGAGTGAAGTGAGTGTGTTTGGTAGGCTGTGTGTGTGTGGGTGTGTGTGTTGTCTGTGTCCCAATGAAACAGCAGATAGTGTGGTGTTTTGTGTGTGTGTGTATGTGGCTGTGTGTGTGCCCGGGAAGTCATCTTCCAGACTCTCAGTGCAGTGTGTGTGGTCTGTGTGTGTGTTTCTCTGTGTGTGTGTGTGTGTTGGTGTGTGTGCGTTGGTGTGGTGCGCAGTGTGTGTGTGTGTGCGTGTGTGTGTCGGTCGTGTGTGTGTGTGTCAGGCGCACACAGACGATGGATAGTAAGCAGTACAATGAAAGCAAGCAGTCTAAATTAATCAAGATTCCATAACTGTCCACACATATATCAAATATATACTGTCGTATGATTCACCATGTAAATATATGTCTAATATTCCATACCACAGCTTGGTGATGGTAGGGGGAGAAAGGGGAGGAGGGTGTGAGGGGGCGGGGCCCAACGGGGGTGGATGTGGCGGGAGCTGGGTGGCTGTCAAAAGGAGGGGGCGGTCAAGAAATGGCGAAGAATAGGATTAACTCATGAAGGGGAATCATGAAGCTGGGGGGCCCAGTGACCGTGGCTTCATCCAGCCGGGGCTTGACGCACTATTGAAATCCCCCCCCCC
>PIJE02007092.1:0-13445 GCA_002895965.2 Coryphaenoides rupestris | reverse complement strand
ATCACAGCTAAAGCTTCCTCTTGGAAATATGTATGTGTGTGTGTTTGACCGATGTGTCTGATTCTCATCTCACAGACCTTCCCAGTGGACAGGAGTTTGGAAGCACACCATGGCAGCCCGAGGGCCCGGATACCACAAGTAAGTAATTTACTGGGGCCCACTGAGGGCCACTGGGAACCACTGGGGCCAGCTGTTCCCCGCCGTTGACACACAGATCTCCTCTCTCCTCTCAGGCATTCTGGGAAGCCACCTTTAGCGGCTCCACCTATATGCTGGGGTGTGCGTTCGTGTGTGCGTGGGTGGGTGGCTGGAGGTGTGTGTGTGTGTGTGTGTGAGTATGCTTTTGTGTACGTGTAAATGGATTCTAGAGTGTGTGTGTGTGTGTGTGTGTGTGTGTGTGTGTGTGTGTGTGTGTGTGTGTGTGTCTGGTGTCTGTGTGTGTGTGTGTGTGTGTGTGTGTGTGTGTGTGTGTGTGTGTGTGTGTGTCTGGGTGTGTGTGTGTGTGTGTGTGTGTGTGTGTGTGTGTGTGTGTGTGTGTGTGTGTGTGTGTGTGTGTGTGTGTGTGTGTGTGTGTGTGTGTGTGTGTGTGTGTGTGTGTGTGTGTGTGTGTGTGTGTGTCTGTGTGTGTCTGTGTGTGTGTGTGTGTGTGTGTGTCTCCATGCCTGCCTGCGTCTGAATGGTGTTGCTTTCCAGTCCTGCTACAGCATCTCACAGAGAGAGTCAGGTCACAACATGGGGCCCACATCTGTCTGGAAAACATCCAACACATCCTTATCTCCTGAAAGCCCATCGGAGATGCAGAGACACATGCGGCATGATAAAAAGCTTTGGCAGAGACACCACAACACACCTTTTGTTTTGAATTCCACCCATATAGTCCCTGTATATAATGTATATAATATAGATCATATGACATTGATGTTTTTGTCATTCAATGGATGTTCAGGACAATAGTGAAGAAGCCTTATTTGCTGCATTTTTTGCCTACTTCAATATTTGGAGTAGTATTTTACTTCGGATGACATGGATGATTTCCTGAAATTGGGACATGTGTAAACGAGTGGTCGATAACTTGAGGATAGAATAGAAATGTACGACAGATATGGATCATCCACTTTTTTCTCGTTCCCAAATGAATACAACAAGTAGGGCTACTAGCTGTTGTACATGTTATCTTAACCATCATAAGCGCTACATAGTCATGCCTGTATGCTGAATCACATTGATGGCAGTGTACAACGTTCGATACGCAGTGACAGTCACAAATGTTTGTAGTTCTAGGTTTACTACTTTTTCGATAGCGTTGATGCCCTGTAGAATAATAGAGCTGCAGAGGAAATATGGCATAGTTCTCATCTTATTGGTTGTAGTACTTTTTGGAACAGCAAAGCACACAGAGAGCATGGAGAATATAGTGTAAGTAAGTGGCTTTGCTGGTGCTGTCATATAGCGTCACTGCCACTCACATGCTGTTTCAGCTGTCTGTCGCTTATCTGGACTCAAGTCGTATAATTTTTTGGTAATGAGGTATGTGCGTAATGTACATGTCTCTGTGGTAACGTGTAAAATTATAGGAGCCTACTGCATTTATCCTCTGCAATCGTTAGTCCGCTTAGATCCGCACCTTAGTGTTTGCTTTCTGTGCGCGGGCTGGGTGCTGGTTATAAGAGATATCTATGCCTTAATGCCAAACCTAGCGATTAGTTTAGTAGTGAGTTGAGCATGTTGAGTTATAGACCATGGTTTCGAAGAAGAGGAGAGTGTTGTTGCTAGCAACTGTGAGGCGATAGTTTCTACCCTTGTAGACTTGCTTTCCCTCCTATTTGCGTCCTATTGACAACTGTGAGGCAGTCTCCTGTTAGACTTGCTTTCCCCTCCATTTCCAAACACTCTCAGGTTGTTTCTGTCTGCTACAGATTAGAGCTGGGCAAATAATTAAAATATAATCAACTGTAGGAGCAGCAATTTTTTTTGGAAGAATAAATTGTGTAAATGTAAATGTATAACACATAAATTAATTAGTGTAGTGCTGCAGAGATGTTCTGCTGGCCTACACATTTCTTTACCCCCAGATGTAAGAAAACATGTTTGTTTGGCACAGACCCCATATTTTTTCAGCGAAAACGAAAATTGTGATGTAAAAATAGTCTAGATTTTTTTGGGCCGTATCATTCAGCCCTAGGACCCATATTACCTCCCTCTAAGCACTCTTCAGCCCTAGGACCCAAGAGGGGGACAGAAACAAGATGTCTGCTAGCAGGCTTTCTAGGGTTTGGTTTAAAAAAATCCAGCTGACGTTAAACAGTGTAAATGTGACTCAGCGACCCACAGTACAGCACCGTCAAGCTGCCACTTTAAACACCCCAGTTTGCACCTTTTTCTGTGTCAAAGGCCTGCTTCATGTCTTGTATGTTTTTTTATCCCTTCATCTAATCTTGCCTGTTGGATAAGCATATCTGCTTCTTTTTGAGCGTATGAAGCCTTGACTCGAGCAGCTTCAGCTTTAGCTCGTGCTCTAGCTGCGGAAGAGCTGTTTGTTGTAGCACGGCTAGAATTTGTTGAAACACGACTAGAATGTGTTGAAGCACGGCTAGAATGTCTTGCACACGAGGAGTGCTGGGACTGCCCATCTTGTGTGTCTTCAAGAGGATTTTCTTGTATTTGATCCTCCATGATAGATTATTGAATCTATGCTGAGCTGTTTAGTATGCAGTGTTTATATCTTACTTTGATTGAAGAAAGAAAGTCTCAGTCTTTTTACTATTCTGCTCTTGCTCTCGATTGGGTTAGCTTAGCAGATAGCTAACATGAAGTTGGTCCATTGAAATAAAGGCCCAGGACACGTGGAACGGTTTAGGCCTTTGATAAGGTTCCTTCTTTACTTCCAAAACTGTAAAACTGTAAATAGACACAAAACATGACTTTACAATCTGCTCATTCAAATGGACATACAATATACAAAGCTACGATAAGCTAAGCAATGGCACTAAACAAAGGAGTGGCTATTAACATAAGACTTTGTAATCCCGCTAGCTTCAATGCTAATTTTACACTGCAATTCAATGAGAAATGCTACCGCGATTAGCATTGGCGATCTACAAATAAACCTAAACATTCCGAAATCAAAGAAACATAAATGTTAAACCACAGAAATGATTCGAATGCTTCAAACATTAATACTCACAGACTGAGACTTTCTCTGGACAACCAAAAAACAAAAGAACTGACATGCTGTGCTCTCTAGAATATTGCGTTAAAACTAGGTAACATGGTAACTATGGAAACACAGGAGGGCCGAAACACAACTCACTCATGCAATGCCATTATCGACCACTAGCCGTCTAAAGCAAAAACAAACCGTGGGGGCAGAACACTCTATGTATATATATTGTGTGTACTAGGTAACATGGAGAGTAGCTGTAACGGGGACTCTAGATAATAATGCGGACAGACCTGCGCCCTCCAGTGCAGGACATCTATGGCTAATTGGATTCGCAGGCCGCATTTACTCAGCTACTCGGCCTCTAGCAGCAGTGGAAGGGTGCTGCATTCAGAGCATTGTATGTAATCCTGCTACATATAGAGGTCTTATTCCGCCTTAGATCGTACTAGTGTCTAGTTAGTGGTGTGTCCCTGGGAGCCGATAAGACTCTCTGCTCAGAGACCTAACATCCAACTCATACCTTCACACTGACTAGCATAGATTTTCCGTTGGTGTGCATTAATAAAGTTCTATTCTATGAATTACTCAGTGTAGTGTTCCAATGAGCAAAAGTCGATGTTCTCTTTGACACTCCGATGGTAATCCAAAGTTGTCTGTGGTGCGGAGAGAGCTATACATGGGTGACATTATCGACCTTGCCTGGCATAAAGATCTTCCCGCAGTGTTGTGTATGCTAGTTGCAAGCAGCTCATCAAGTGTGTGGTCCAAAAAATATTGTTGTATAGTGGATACGGTGATAGATATAATAAATAGTCCAAGGATAGCTTTCCGATGGCAGAAAGTAAGTGAAAGACTGGATTATTAAAGGATTACCAACTCCAAATAAGTAGCGCAGAGACATTGCTCTAATCAGCGCTGATTTGCCAAATAGGTGGAACGTGTGATATTCTCCATGCGTGAAAAGGAAGTGAAACGTTGAGAAGATAAAGTGCGACATTGTTAATAACTGAAAGATTTGGCATAAAAACGTCCATGTTTTGCGGTCCAACCTTGGCCCTACAAAGGCCTCATTATGATAGTTTATTGCGTCTTCTGCAATAAGCTTCCTGGTTTTGTCTGCCTGGAAAGGTTACTACGTGCAGTATTTTTCCCCCTGATGTATTTAATACCTTGATGGTGCTCTGGGTTTTGCACTGTGTCCATTTTTAATGTCCTATGATTAGAGGAGGCAGCTCATTCCCATGCTCTTATTTCAGCGTGGCAGCGGTGAGGGTTATAGTTGTTGTTCCTGCGTTCGGTTGCTGTACACCGCTAGCCCCCGAGGAGACCACCCTCACTCTGGCTGAAGTTCACATATATGATTCCCTCTTGTAGCCATTGAGAGAGACTGGGGACTCTGCGACGTGTACTCACATCCTCCTCGGATTACATAGAGAAAAGTGCCTGAATACGCGGTGCAAAAAGGACAAGAAGAGAAACCCAGATCGAGGGCACTTCGAGTTGAGAGGGACTTTCAAGGGCTTATAGGATAGTTTGTGTAAATTAAGAGTCGCTATTTTTAGAAAAATAGTGTTGTGGAAAAAGGCCGAAACGTACGGTACGTAGACTCGGCTATATGTCGGCTGAGAGGGACCGGGACGGGTTATGGTAATTGTTTGGGTAAGCGAGTTAGATGAAATCAGCACTCAGGGGAGGGACTTTCAGGTTATGGGGGAGGGACTTTCATGTCATGACAAACAAGGAGAGCCCATGGACAGTGTAGCAACCAAATCCATAACCCCTATAGTAGCAAAGAACTCTGCCACAATGCCACATCAGGTGGCTTTGTTCGGGGCTCCTCCACAGACATAGGCAGGTTTGTGATGAAAAGTCTGGTTTATTGTAAAAGTATGAGAATGACATGACAGAGCAGATGGTACATATGCTAGCATGCTAGCGCTCTCCTGAGTGTGTGTGCTGGTGGCTGACTTAACCTGTGGTGCACTGATTAGCCAATGCACCACAGGTGTGCAGCCCCACCCCCCCAGACTCTAACTGGGCCAGGTGAGGATGTAGCCCCACCCCCCCAGACTCTAACTGGGCCAGGTGAGGATGTAGCCCCACCCCCCCAGACTCTAACTGGGCCAGGTGAGGCCAATTAAGCCAGCCAGCCACCAAACACAGACACTCCCACACCTACTGTATGAAATAGAATGAAACATGATGTCAAAAGATGACGAGAATTTAGCGTTGGACGGTTTTTCTCAAGTAGGATCTGTTTTTGCTTTACTTCCGATCAAATTCGGAAAGAGCAACGAAAGCAAGCGCGTATTTATTTAATCTGGAGGCTTTTTTTTTGCCAATGTCATACCCATCTGTGGAACTCAATTGCTGCCCGTCGAAGGTCAGACATTCACTGCGAAACACAAACTTGAATAGCTCCAAGTGAAAACCTTTCATATCCACTGCTCTAACACATCTAAACTTTCTTTTTTGACGTTCATTTTCCCGCATGTCACACTGTACTTTCTTCTTTCCTCCCCCTGCGGAATCGGACATCGGCCGCCAAATATCCTTTTTGTCCGGCCGCCAAATATCCTCCTAAAAAGAACATCCTCCTCTGCAGTTACAACCCTGTGGAGATGTGTGTGTGTGTGTGTGTGTGTGTGTGTGTGTGTGTGTGTGTGTGTGGGAGGCAACAGCATTCAGCTGTTCTCTCACATCCGATCCCTCATTCGCCCGGCGTCCGTCGTACTGTCCTTCCCAGAGCATTATGGGTATCGGTCCGGTTTGTTTTGCAAAACATCCAATCAGAGGTCATCGTGTTGCATGCTGCTCGGTCATGATTATGGGGTGAGCGATAGGGTCTTAAAGTTCAACTGATTCCCAGTGCTAATTTTGGAACAATCTCACAATTCATATTTCCAGTAAAGCGTGCTTTCCTGTCCTGTCCCGGCTTATTCCCATCCGAACGCAGACTATATTTAGTATTTAGCAGTATATACATTTACATTGTTTTGAGACAGCAACACCATGATTAAATATCAACCGCATGTGTTTTCAATTCACCGCATCGCGTCATATGTCACCTGTACGTACCCGAGTACAATGCGAATGGAAAGTCATATCATCTATCTTCATCTCCGGCTTTACCCATTTCCCACATTCCTCTGTCATCCAAATTGAAAAAATGGTAACGCGCACCACCACCAGTGTCACCATATACATACAGTATACTGTATATATATATACATTATATGTATATATATATATATATATATATATATATACATATATGAAAAAGTAAAGATGTGCGCCGAAGTTTCTCCAGATGTCACGGTCAACGATGATCCCGTGGGATCAACGAAAAGGAAAAGCAACCACAAGACTTACATCACTGCTGGATCCTCTTGCTGTGCTACTAAAATGGAGGAGGGAGGAGGGAAGGAGGGAGGTAGGGAAGACACAAGTTAATTCTGTCTTTGGAGGAGGAGTACAGATGTGGTAAATTGATAACGTAAGACGGAGGCGGCGGGTAGTGGGGGAGGAAGAGGGGGCGGCGGAGGAGGAAGGGGGAGGAGGAGGGGGTACTTGGAATGGGGGAGTAGGAAAGGCCACCCACTCAGAGTAGCTGCCTTTCTCCGGGCATTTGGTGGGAGACACGTGTGCCACTGTGTGTGTGCATGTGCGCGTGCATGTGTGTGTCTGTGTTTTAACCAGTGTGTGTGTGTGTGTGTGTGTGCATGTGTGTGTGTGTGTGTGTGTGTGTGCGCACGTGCATGTGTGTGTGTCTGTGTTTAGAGCACGCATTAGCGTCTCAGAGGGAGGCTTGCACATAGCTACACTAGGGGGGCGGGAGCACAAGGACAAGTGGCAGCTGCAGTTATTTTAGTGAGCTCTTTGTTGTTGCCCCGCTGGGCTCTTAAAAGGGGGTCACACACATAGACACACACGCGCACACACACACATATGAAGCCACCGCCACCAGAAGGCACCCTGCAGGGGAGCACGCTCAGAAGAGCCTGGGGACCAGGGGACTCAGTCTGGTCCCAGCTCTCCATTATACTCACTTAATTACCCCAGAGTACAATGCGCGGGCAGAGAGCAGAATGTCAGGGTGGGTTGAACAACACACCGCGTCTTGAGTTAATCTTTGTCAGGGCGACTTGGGCTTGGCCATAGGTTACAGAGTTTGTTCCTCCATTGGCAAACATTTAATCGCCCGGGTCCCCTATGCGCAGCGCAAACTCAAACTCGAACTCACCGAAGGTCGCCGCACTGTACAGCCGTGTCCCCGCTCGTGAATGAACACTCTGCTCTGAGTCACCAACGAGAGACCGACTCCTCCTCGCTCGCACGTTGCCATGTTGTGTTGTTGCCAAAAAAACTAATCGTTACCGTTGCCATGGAGAAAAGTATTTTCCCTAACCCGCCCCCCTCCCACCGAAAGGAAATATCTGATCAGTGTGCAGTAGAGTGTGCAGTGTGTTGTTGTTCTTAATGTGTGTGTTTTGGATTTGTTTTTATCTAGCAGGTGAATCATGGACAGGATGGGCAAATATAGACTTAAATATAGACGATAATACATATAAGGGTGTGCGAGTCATTATTGGATTGTGTTTATTTGGACAGTGCCACATGGTTCTTCACTAGCTTCCTGGTTAAACTCTAGGGAGTCGTCATTATGATATTAACAAGCCACTGAAAGTCTGGCTTTTAGTTGCACAGTTTTAACGCTGTTCAGTGTTCACCCATCGCCTCCGTCAAGCGCTGACATCACTGAATGTGGTTTGTTTTTGACATCATACACATCAATACCACTTTGTTTTCTGGCCGACAGTATCATTCTTCTGCTTCTCTCACTGTCAAGAATCTGTGCATTTCTTTTTGCCATAAAGAGGACACTTTGTTGCAGCGAATGAGTATGGTCTGTTCCCCAGGATGAAAGAGATCAGAGCTATAAGCTGTTACCCCCTTGACTTGAATCTCTCTCTCTCTCAGTCTCTCTCTCTCTCTCTCTGTCTCACATAGATCACATCATATCTGAAGCCTTTGAACTAGCGGATGCTTCATTAGCGCTAATTAGGTCGGTTGGCCATTCATGGGGAACCTCGCACAGTGTGGGCGCGGGGGCAAGATGTTTTCTGTCTCAGTGGGTTGTTTTTGATGGTTTACATCCTGAGCAATTGTCGGCTTTCTTTTTTGTCGAGAAGGCTGGAATATATATTGTTTATTATGTCAGAGACACAACCTACTTTTGACTAATGGTACTTTTTGAGCAAAATGCAACAAAACAAATCTCAAAGATCAATTTCACGTACAAATTAGCTTCAGAAACTCCTTTTTCTCAGAGTCGTCCCTTCACTCTGTAGCCTCGGTGTGTATCTGTGGTTGTGTGTGTGTTGTGTGTACATCTGGGCAACAGCTGGATCCCGCACATTTACAGTACGTGATTGTAGTCAGTGAATCTGCTCCTCCAGCCTCACCGCTGTCAGTCCGAGCTTTCGGACTGGATTTAACCAAGAATCCGGACCGGAGCGCTTCGTGAACATCCATACTACTGTCAACAACACAGGATCTGTTTTCATGGGAATGGCATCTTTATATTACATGCATGCCATGCTAAATGCAATTGGCTGTCCTTCAGAGTTGGCAGGCAGGCCGTTATACAGTTCCCTCTCTCTCTTTCCGCAACCTTTTGTGTTCTTGCCTTCTCGCGTTCAGGATTAGCGAAGTTAACTTCTTCTCGTGTGACTTTCAGATGCGTGCCAATTTATGGCGTGAGTGCGGCCGACGTAACGGAAGAAGAGCACATTGAGTCATCATTCGGGAGAATAGGGTTGCTTTGTCCCCTTTGCCCTCTGGTGTGGAAGGATGTAATGACGAGGAGGAGGACAGAGGATGAGGCAGGGCAAAAAACAAAACCTTCAATAACAGGAAGGACGCTGCCCCTCCCTGGGATACAGCGGGAGACCCGGGAGTGGGACATTATAGTCAGGACAGGACGGGCGGTTTGAGGACGTAGAGGAGTGTGTGTGTCGGTGTGAGTGGGGCCGTGTGGAAGTGTGTCTGGTCTGTCGGATATTCCCTCGGCATCTCTCTGCATGGTAGACCTCTCTCGAAAACGGAGACATCCTCCCCCATCCTACCCTGCACACGGTTGTTAAAGCTGTATCCGGCGATTGGTGGCCGATATTAAGCAGACCTGTCTAAAGTTACCATATTAACATTGCCAGGATGAGGAACATGCTAGGAAACGGCACTTTATTAAAACCCGCTGAGCTATAGAAAGTCGGACATCAGTCTCGTACACTCGAGGTATTTAATTATGCACCACGCCGGCCAGGGAGCATCTCCATTCCGTGCACCTGTTTCCGTTGAATGAATCTCTTCTTTTGAAAAAAAAAACGTCAATTAATTTGTCCTCCTTTCTCTCTCTCTGTTTTTTTTCCGCAACCCTAACCTCTCCGCACCTGCGCGACTAAATCGGCCCTCATCTCACTTTTCACGCTCGGACCCCGACCTTTGACCCCCCCCTCCTCCACACCCCACCCCACCACCCCTGCCCCGTCCATCTATTCCCCCCTTTCGACCTCAATGCCACCCCCTTGCCTTTGCCCCGATCCCCTCCCACCACCCCCGACCCCTTCCCTTCCCCACACTGCTTGCCGTAGACGACAGGTGGGAGTCTCCAGAGCTGGGGTCGATACAGGGCCCAGTCGAGCCAGACTACAGTAAGTCCTCCTCGCTCTCTCTGTGTTGTTCCTGCCTCTGCTGTGTCTGCTGTGTCTGATGCTGCTGTTGCTGCTGCTGTGGCTTCTCCTCGTCTTCTGCCACTTTTGCTCCAACAGATCGAACACACGGGTCACCTGTTGCGCTCGGCTATGCGCTCATTTCCACAACACGCGCTCGCTCTTTTGCGTTGCATTCCGGAGGGGGTTTAGGATCGGCCAGCGGGGCTGTGTGAGGCAAGCTGGTGTGTTGTGGTTTTTCTTTCGCCTCATGCCTCACCCCCCACTCCCTACTCCTTTATTTTCTCCCCCCTTCCTCCCGAAAAGTCTCACCATTTCTTCCAGGGCTTTCCGATGCCAGTGGAAAATGATGGGCTTGTTCCAATGTCTAAATGCGCTTCACCCAACGTCACTGACAACAGCACTGAGCAAGAAAAAGGCAGGAATGCATAGAATAATGCATATTTCATCAAATGTACATACATTTATGAAACTCTACCTATTTTCTGGTGAGGTGAGAACGTTGCCGAATCATTGCCGGGGTGTTTATGTGGTCACAAAGCCAAAGTGGTGCCTGTAGTTTTTATTGTTTACACTGGTGTGCTGTGGGAAGTTTCACAAAAAAGCCAAGCTTAGATTTGAGGCCAAGAAAGATCCCCCCTGTCTCCCAGGAGAAAATAATGGTAACCCTCAGGGTGTACTGTTTGGCAGAACACCAGACAAAAGCCCCCAGTTTATGGTCCCAGCGTTCTGTGTGTGAAAGAGTCAGCGAGGGGAAGGCAGAACAAGGGGTCAAGTGAAAAAGGGAAGATCCCCTTTTGGGTTGTGGTTCTTGCCTTGTTCTTGTGGCTTCTGACTTTCCATCTCCCTTCTCAGTGGGCCTTGGTGCTGGGTGGGTACCCGTGGGCGCCCGGCGGAGGGGTTAAAGGTCAAACCAAATGCGGCAGGGCTTTAAAGGCCACACTGGGCCTTCTGCTCAATCAGCTCTTTGTCTCGTTTCATAGGCAGGCACTTATGTGTTCAGAGGGGCCCGCTACACAATGCCACCACAGTTTGTCCGCAGCACTTTAATAACTAAACACATTTTCGAATTAAAAGTTTGGAATGCTATTTTTCCAGGTTCTCCCTTTAACCCCCCCCCCTTCCCATTACTCCCATCATGTGTGCTCCAGAGTTGCTTGAGAAGGGAACTCCGGCCTATCCGGGGGAAAAAGTAAGAGATGTGCGAGCCAACGGGCCTGCGCAAAAATGGGAAGGGGCCGCTCGTTAGCAGTCGGTTAACACCACGGGCCCCAATCAAAGGATCCCAGGGGCCAGATAGAGAGCGCTCGGGCTCCGCTTCGGCCACTCAACCGACAGCAAGTACCCAATCAAGTGATTAGATTAGCTGCGGGTCAAATGAGGTGCTTTGATGAGACGCTTTGATGTTTGCCTGATTCTGGCTGCCATATTCAGTATTCTTCAGTTAGTGGGCTGACAGCACCTGCCTGCGCAGCAAGCTAGCAGGCCGCTGGCCCAGGCTCTGTGGATGCCTGCAGCCCTGCTGGTCCTGGGACAAGTCCTGTGTGTTTTCATAGCAATGCTCCAGTGTTGTGCTCAAAGGCAAACGAAGGCCTTCCTCAACGGGGGATGCGGGGTCCTGTCAGAGTTTACCACCAGGGGTGACTTCTGGTGCCAAATGCTGCTTGCTCGTAATCAAAAGGGAATTTAGCATGTTTTGAGAAGCCAGACGTTGACCACCAAGCACAAGGCAGTTCCCACCGGCCTTTCATTCAGCGAAGCTCACTGCCTGTGTGAGAGACACAAAGGATTTAGGTTTTAATTAAGCAGCACTGTGTAAGTATGACAGAATTATGTTGCTATTGGCGACACCCCTACTGATTTCATTTTGGAAAGAGAGCAAGTATGCGTTAATTTATGCGTTTATTTAGCCTACCTGGAGTATGTTCCACCTCGAATTTACCAAGTTGCATGGGATGCATTTGTGTATGCTTGAGCCTAACCAAACAACTCCCGTTAACTCCTTTTGTTAAACGCCACCCGTTGCTGTATGTAAGGCATGCCAAATTAGCATCTGACTGCAAGAGACGAGGGCAAATATTGACTTCCTCCCTGAAGCCAGCGTGCCAATGCTGATATCAGAGGCAGGCGGGCCCATTCCAGCAAGGTGTTGGCAAACGTGTGAGAATAGGGCGAGCAGAGCTCCAGGGCTATTTAAAGATCGAGTGGCTTGGACAGGGACATTGGAATCACAAGATTTTTAACATTCGCACGACAGTTTTAGTGTTTCTTTTGATAATCAGATAGCCACAACTCGACGTGACCTCAAATGCTTCGACAAGTACTGTATGTCTGATGTGCGCACAAAATATGTGTTAAAAAACTAAATAAAGTATCACAGCTCAGCGAAAAACCCTGTGATTCGGAATGACATGATGTACAAAAATTGTGGTCTCTTTTTCAATGTTTATATATTAGCTTTAGCTTTTGCTTTGGTTTTAACAGTAACAATTTCCTAGAAAGATTATTTACCTGCGATAAGCAGAATAGTCTCACCAAGAAAAGCATAATGGATTCTTTCAACCGACATTCGACCCAATGACTGAATACAGATTCTGCCACCAAATCCTCACGTGTCCACGTTTGACCTACTTATTGCAAAGTACGTTCAGTCGAGGAAAAGCAAACCTCAGTAGTCCATTCATACAACCCACCCCACCCGCCCCCTCCACCACCACCACCACCACCACCACCACCAGCCCTGTTTCAGACGCCCCGTCCACACTGCCTACCTGATGCGCTCGACTTCGTAGTAAATGGAAATAGTGGGAATGTGGAGACCTCATCTCAATCACTAATCATTCACAGATTTTTCTCCTTCCACTTTTTCCCTCCTGTCCGTGAAGCGCCCGGCTTCACGGCGGGCGTCGGTGACAAAGTCTCTCTCATGGCGTCCAACTACCTCATGTCGCCATGGCATTGAGATACAATGACAACATGGGGTTGCACAATAGTGACCTAGCTGCCTTGGTGGATTCCCCACAATGTGCCTTTGCTTGCGTTAATGTTTTCATTTATTTATGAAGCTTTCTTTCCCCCTTGTTTTATTCTTTCTTTTTTAAGCTTTCTAGGAAGAGAGAGAGAGAGAGCGGGAGAGAGGGAGAGAGAGAGACCTAGACCGAGAGAGAGATTGCCTGGTTTCAGTGTGTGTGTGGGTGTGTGTCGAGGAGTGCGCCTGTGTCAGCGTGTGTCTCTTGTTAGAAGCCATATGTGGTCAAGCGCTGCAGTCGTCGACTTTGAGCACAGACTCCGACCACAATTTAGATATGGAAATGCAGTAGACGACGCCATAATGTGGGCGCGGGCTTCGGCGCAACCACAGTCATATTGTTGAGTTTTAACGCACGAGAATATTCAACCAGAGTCTGAAGCTCTTCCCGAAACATTATCCTTATATATTACAATGTTAATAGGGATTCGGTTGTGAATAAAAATCTCTTTAAATGACCACAGAGCTGGTGGTGGTCTGTTATTGTGTGGTTTTTGGCTCACAGATCTCCCCCCCCCCCATC
>PIJE02007085.1:0-13457 GCA_002895965.2 Coryphaenoides rupestris | reverse complement strand
CCACAGAGAAGAGCTGGCTGCTGGCTGCCTGACTAAAAGAGCCTTTAGAATTCCTGTGGAGAGAGATGTGCGCAGAGTGAATGCAGCTGGCTGGAGGTCAGTGTGTGTGGGGAACCTTTCTCTCTGCCATTGTGTAATTGAGGCTCTGGCACGGGCGGCATGGTTTTTGTTTCGTTTTTTTTCCTGCCATCTTCGCCGTTGTTGTCGCCGTTGTTGTTGACGTTGTTTTCGTCGTCGTCGTCATCTCTTCTTCTCTCTCTCTCCTCCTCTTTTCCTCCTCTCCTCCTCTGTTCTCTCCCAGAAAGGGAGTGTGATTGTGAAGAGCTATGAGGGGTTTTTATGGGGTTAGGAAAGAGGAGGTTCAGTGGTGGTAGTAGGGGAGGCGAGGGAGGGCGCAGGGCCGCGGGTGGGTGGGTTTACATGGAGGGGGAGGTTAAGTTGACAGGAACAAAATAGAGAAATGTGTTCCACTAATTTCTGCGGGGGGGCTGGATCAACAATAATAGGGGGGGGGGGTGGGGGGGGGGGTCTGATGTGCGTGCCACCTCAGTCAAAACCAGAGCCTTTTTTTCTCCTTTGAAAGAGCACAGTCATTGTTCATTTTGGCATCAGGATGCCACGCATTTAGGGAAATAATTACCCCCATACCCTGCTGCGTTTATACTCTTTTTCATCTCCTTTAATGGTTTCTTGCTCATTCTCGTTTAATCCCAGACAGGATGTTTTGCGCGGCATCGAGAGCCGGGTGACGGATGAAACGAAAGCCAGGTCCGCCGCTATCGGGACTGCGGCAAACGATGACGAGGAGGTGAGCCTTTGAAGTCCACACACTCAAATGTATTAATGTAATTTATCTCCACTTGGGTCTTTTTATCTGACCTGAAAGTACAACTGCTGTTGTTTTTAGAAAGAGTTTTTTTTTTTTTTTTTATTTAAAAAAAAAAGAAATTGTCGAGCAGCGGATCGAAGAGCGAGTCGACGCGGAATCAAAAGTTGATGGCTGCGTGCCGCGGCCTTTCTTGTTGCGCTTCTTTTAAGAAACTAATGACATCTGCCTTTAAAAGATGACCCCTGCTGCGCGAGACCAGACACTAATTTGATTCGGCTTCACTCATCTCTTCCCCTCCTCGGTGCTTACGAGGGTACTTTGGAAAAGTTTGGGCCCTTTAGTGTCAGCACCGCTCCTTTTCATCCTCCTTGGGTCCACGGATTGAAATATTGAACAAAATGCTTGTTTTGTTTTTTGTTTGCCCGATGTCCAAACCCATGATTTACCTTGTTAACCTCGCGGAGAGAGGAAGGCTACATCAGTAAGGGGACGCGATGGTGCCCCGAGGTGCCTCGAGAAGACAGGAAGACAGTTCTCATGTCCTGAGCACAGATCGTCAAGAGTGCGTGTGCGTGCTCTGACATGACATCCAATAAGTCCACAAAACAAAGTACTCAGATGGTCTCAGATTTTACATCTGATATCAAAGAAGCATGAATGAATAAAAACAAACATTTAAAATTCAAAAAAACAATAACAGTTAGTGACATCTGGAAGAATTCCTTAAATCATCAAGAAGAATCCTAAAATACTTTCAATATTTTTTTCTACCAATTGTCACTCAAGAAATTGTCATACTTTGAATCAATGAGCCCACTTACATTTTCCTAACATGTTTCAAGACACACATAGTCATGTGTCGGTCCACTGTTAGTTATATCAATGTCAAAAAACCTAATATGACAATAATATAATAATAGATCATTATAGAACAAACAACAATTATAAGAACAATAATTGATTGAAAACCAGCTTCACTCCAAGGGTGTGTCTGTGCATGCTTGTGTGTGTGCGCTATACTCTGTCTGTATCTGCGTGTCTGTGTGTGTGCACGGGTCTGTGTTTGTGTGTGTGCTGTATTTGTGCGTGTTTGTGTCTGCGTGTTTGTCTGTGTGCGCACGTGTCTGTGCTTTTGTGTGTGCGTGTGTTTTGTCTGTGCTTGCGTGTATGTCTCTGTTTGTTGTGTCTGGGTGTGTGTGTGCTTGCGTGCATGTGTTTGCGTGGATGAGTGTAATCGTGTGCGTGCGTGCATGTGTTTGAGAGACGCAGCGGAGGAGAAATGGGCGTTATGATCTAATCATCCTTCAGCTGTTTTGGATCACTTTTCTTAATCAGCTGATCGGGTTATCGCCTGATGACTTGATTATGTATTTACAGAGTCACGGCTCACACTTGTGGCCACACTTTGCTGCGCTTCCGCGCCTCCAGTGTTAGCATGAAGCACAGCTGCAGCGCCCCGCACCGGGAGACCCTGCTGATTATTATACGGGTCTTCATCTGCGTTTCCTGCCCGGCGGTTCTGCAAGCCGGTTCTGCAGGTCGGTTCTGCAGGCCGGTTCTGTAGGCCGGTTCTGCAAGCCAGTTCTGCAGGCCAGTTCTGCAGGCCGGTTCTGCAGGCCACTTCTGCAGCCGGTTCTGCAGGCCAGTTCTGCAGGCCGGTTCTGCAGGCCACTTCTGCAGCCGGTTCTGCAGTTTGGTTCTGCAGCCGGTTCTGCAGGCTGGTTCTGCAGCCGGTTCTGCAGGCTGGTTCTGCAGCCGGTTCTGCAGATCCAGCCAATTCCCTCTGCGCTGTTCTGGCACCAGTGGAATGAGTTCCCGGCAGACGTCAGGACGGGAGAGTTGCTCACCAGCTTCCGAGACTCAAGAGACTCAAGACCTGCACGTTCACAGTTCACCTGGACACGAAGGTATGACAATCAGACGGAGTGAGGAGACGGCCATAAATCAGATGATTCATGACGTGGAAAATCGGCAGCAGGAACAGTGGGGGTTCTCTCTCTCTCTCTCTCTCTATTGCATGTGTTTTCCAGACTGCGCCGAAATGCCATAAATCTTGTGTGTGTGAGTGTTTTAACCAGGTAAACGGTAGCGCCCAGGTATCCCCGGAGGGTGGGTGGGGGGGTGTCTGCCTGCCTGCCTGCTCAACAAAGTGTTGATGTTTGACAAGTGATGAGTCACTTCACTTGTCCGGAGAGCGGCTCACACCTGCACGGGGAGATGATTATAGGTAGATCCGCCTGCCCCTAATTGTACGATAAATGCCGCTCTCAGCCCCCTAATGGCAGCTGGTCCGCGGCCGGCGACGCCAGAGAGCCATTTGGCTGTCGCCTCCCGCTCTTCTTCTGTTTTTCCTCCAGCACCGCCGTGGCGATGATGATGATGATACAGTTAAGGACTATTCAAAGCGAAACGGCAAGACAAATTGCAATCTCAGCTTTAATGTGACGTGTGCAGAAGAAAGAGAGAAAGAGAGAATCCCAGAATGAGGCAAATAAGCCAATTGTATCTTGTTTGCGGCAAGTTTTTGTTTACTTTATTTATTAATTTATTTTATTCAGCCTTGGTGTGAGACATTGTTGGCTCATGTTCACCGCTGCGTTTTTGTCTTCATGACTCCACGCCGCAGCAGAGCATACTTTTCTTTTTTCTTTTGTGGAAAATGGGTAAATGTGTGTGTGTGTGGCGTTTACAACACACAATATCCAATTGATTCCGGCTTCACCGATAATATCCCTCAATTGGTGGCATTTTTGTTGTCGTCGACGGTGGGCGAGGAGGAGGCAGCCTTATCAGACACTGACACTGATAACAACAAATGGATCAGACTCCTCGCACCTCGAAGGTTAAAAAACTGAGAAAAGTGTTCATTGTGTGAACTAGCATTGGGGCCCCCCCGTCCAGGGGCGGCCCCAGCTGCAGTGTGCCGCACCGGGCCCCTCGTTCAGCTGGAATACACACAGCATCAGCTCTGGCAAACCACCATTAATGAAGGCCCCGCTTTCATCCCCGGCTTCTCTGCTGGAGACAGTACATTTACTGTGGCGAGGGAGGGAGAGAGAGAGAGAGAGCATCAAGTATTGTACTAAAGTACAAATCAGAGGGAGGCCTACTTGTACTCAGATTTAATTTCTGCTACTTTATACTTCTACTCCACGCCATTTATCTGAATGCTTTAATTACTCGATACTTTGCAGATTATCAATGTATAAATTAGGATATTATATCAATAAGGCAAGCTACCCTAGTTGTATGTAAAATAAAATATATACAGTCTATAAAATATGTCTTGACAATGGTTTGTATATCCGCAGTCCTAGGTCTTCTGGCTTCCCTTTTTGGCGAATACAGACTACCGCCACCTGCTGGTGTGGAGAGTTATTTCCGCTTACACAGGCGCAGAATGTACAGTGTGCTAGTCCGCCGTTTGTGCCGTAGTCCTTGTGCTGTGTTCGAGTGGTTTTTGGTGCAGACAGACACGGGCGACATGACGTGAGGCAACGCAACAGTTCTTTGACATCCGATTTGCTGTGTCGGGGCCTTCAGTGTGGATGGCTCCCAAGCAACACTCACTTTCCCATGGTTAAGAGAGACCATCCTACACACACACACACACACTCTCACACACACACAGGGTTCAGTCCCTAATACAGGCCTTCAGCGATACGTCACGTTACACTGCTTTCCCTGAGAGAGGCCGTGTGTACACAAGTAAAGCCTAAACAGATGGCACTCATAAAACCCTGTTGGATCACTTAGGGGCGGTTATTGAGTGTGTGTAGTCCAGATAATGAAAGGACAGTGTTGACATGCCATGCGTAGCTCGTGGTCGTAGCATGTTGGGGGTGAGGGGGAGGGGGGTATGAGGGAGTGGGGGGGGGGGAAATGCCTGCTCAATGCACCGCAGGGTCGGGGGGGATAGGGGGGGCCTTGTTCCCACATAATGAGATCCTAACGGGGGCGTGGCCCAACATTTAGTTCTGTCTTGTAACACAGCAGAATGACCAGCTTCCCATCTCTCTGTGTTCGGTGTAGAAATCATTCAATTTACATTTACATTCAGGGCATTTGGCAGACTCAGAGCGAGTCTGCCAAAGCGACTTAGAGTACATTTGTTGAAGGAGACAGCAATATATCACTGTGGTACATAAAGATAAGAATAGAGCAGGTTTCAAACATTCATAGTTGCGAGGCTAATAGAATGAGTTTCATAATTATCTAGGCTGCCTGCATAATAGCTGAGATAAGAGCAGACGTGTCATTCTGAGTGCATTACCAACATCTAAGAACATACAATAGGCCAAGCAATTACACCGTGCAAGGACTGTATCTTGGTCATTCCTGGAGGGTTTTTTCATAATTGCTAATTATATGACATTATGGCAATGTGGTTCTGATGGAGGCCAATGGACTTTAAATGGATTAATGAATGAATGCGCTCTCAATCCTTATTGTTTGCAGAGGTTAGACTGTAACCAAGCATGCATGCTAGCTTATAGCTAACGGGCACTGGCTGTACACACGTGAGATTGTCCAAGAACTGGGGCATGAGAACGCACGTTGTCTTCAAAGACACTGATCATCGTGATCTCTGTGCTGTACATCGTCGCAGCGATGTGGCTGCTGCCTCGTGTGTGTGTGCCATCGTCGGTTTCCATGCTTATAACCAAATACGCGTGTCACATCCTGTCCAGCAGCCCGACATGTCTAATGAGATAAACAAATTAATAAAAAATAAAAAATGCTTTGAAAGCTTGTTGTCTGAGCCATTGTGGAATTGTTATGAAACGGGAAGGGGGGGAGGGGGGGTGGTGGACGATAGGTGCTGCGATTGCGAGGCGACGTGATTGGCTGATGTTACATGTGTCCTTGATTACCCTCCGTCTGCTTTTATTCTAATAAGTAACGTTCTTTGTTGTCCCTCAGACAGCTAGACAGTCTGACACACGAGGAGAATAAATATTGCATGTGGGAGACATTAAGTTGTCATCCCGGGAGAGAGAGAGGGGAGAGAGTGAGAGAGAGAGAGAGAGAGGGTGGGGTGTCGGGGGGGGGAGAGAAAAGATGGAGAAATCTGCGTGACATTTTGCTGCACTACACTTTGCCTGCCCTTGTCGCAATTGTCACATCTTGATGTTCCGCCTCCTTTCTCCTCTCTCCCCCCCCCCCCCCCCCCACCCACCCCACCCACACCCCCACACACCCTCTTTTTTTTTTTACCAGTCAATCGAGATGAATGGCAGGGCAGCTCCCCTGCGAAGAGACTTTTTTTTTGGTGATGTGGTGTCGCAGTCCCCAGGGTGAGTGTTAGCGGTTCCCGTTGCCTTTTATTTATGAATTTATGTATTTATATTTTTACTGTCACACAGAAGGGTCTCCAAACCTTGGTGGGCCATTGTGAATGCAAAATTCTAGGCAGCACCGTCACTGGAGGTGAAAGAGTGAAAAATATGTACACAGTATATACAGTATATATATATACAGTTGTGGTCAAAAGTTTCCATACACTTGTAAAGAACATGTATGTCATGGCAGTCCAGAGTTTCCAATAATTTCTACAACTCTTATTTTTCTGTGAGAGTGATTGGAGCACATACTTCTTTGTCACAAAAAACATTCATGAAGTTTGGTTCTTTTATGAATTTATTATGGGTCTACTGAAAATGTGACCAAATCTGCTGGGTCAAAAATATACATACAGCAATGCTAATATTTGGTTACATGTCCCTTGGCCATTTTCACCTCAATTAGGTGCTTTTGGTAGCCATCCACAAGCTTCTGGTTGAATCTTTGACCACTCCTCTTGACAGAATCGGTGCAGTTCAGCTACATTTGTTGGCTTTCTGACATGGACTTCTTTCTTCAGCACTGTCCACATGTTCTCGATGGGGTTTAAGTCAGGACTTTGGGAAGGCCATTCTAAAACCTTAATTCTAGCCTGATTTAGCCATTCCTTTACCACTTTTGATGTGTGTTTGGGGTCATTGTCCTGTTGGAACACCAACTGCGCCCAAGACCCAACCTTAACTGGGCTGATGATTTTTAGGTTCCCCTGAAGAACTTTGGTGGTAATCCTCCTTCATTATTCTAAATCCATTTACTTTCTGTAACGCACCAGTTCCATTGGCAGCAAAACAGGCCCAGAGCATAATACTACCACCACCATGCTTGATGGTAGGCATGGTGTTCTTGGGGTTAAAGGCCTCACCATCTCTCCTATTTCTGGTCATTGTGACCAAAGAGCTACATTTTTGTTTCATCTGACCACAGAACTTTCCTCCAGAAGGCCTTTTCTTTGTCCATGTGATCAGCAGCAAACTTCAGTCGAGGCCTTAAGGTGCCGCTTCTGGAGCAAGGGCTTCCTTCTTGCATGGCAGCCTCTCAGCCCATGGCGATGTAAAACACGCTTGACTGTGGACACTGACACCTGTGTTCCAGCAGCTTCTAATTCATTGCAGACCTGCTTTTTGGTGGTTCTCGGTTGACTCTTGACCATCCTGACCAATTTTCTCTCAGCAGCAGGTGATAGCTTGCGTTTTCTTCCTGATCGTGGCAGTGACACAACTGTTCCATGCACTTTATACTTACAAACAATTGTTTGCACAGTTGATCTCGGGACCTGTAGCTGCTTTGAAATTGCTCCAAGTGACTTTCCTGACTTGTTCAAGTCAATGATCCGCTTTTTCAGATCCGTGCTGAGCTCCTTTGACTTTCCCATTCCCATAGCGTTTGTGTCTGAGTCTAATGATTGTATCAAATGAGTCATATTTAAATGGGCTCAGAGAAGTCACCAGCTGTAGTCAATCATAATCACTCACAAGAAGTTAAGAGGCCACAAAGATAATTTGATTGACACAACCTTCTACATCACCTAAATTGATAATTCATGTTGCTGTATGTATATTTTTGACCCAGCAGATTTGGTCACATTATCAGTAGACCCATAACAAATTCATAAAAGAACCAAACTTCATGAGTGTTTTTTGTGACAAAGAAGTATGTGCTCCAATCACTATCACAGAAAAATAAGAGTTGTAGAAATTATTGGAAACTCTGGACTGCCATGACAGACATGTTCTTTACAAGTGTATGTCAACTTTTGACCACAACTGTATATACTGTATATATGTACATGTGTGTATATATATATATATATATATATACTGTGTCTATATATATATTGTGACACACTCTGGGGTTTTGATGTGTGCACAGGACTGAAAACAATAATTCAGAGTTCCACACCAGTATTTATATGAAAATAGGAGTTTTATTCACTGTAATGGGGAGGGAAATAGAATACTATTATCCGTACCAAGTCCGTAATCCAAGAGAGTTGTCGTAGTCCATAAGCAGGGGGTTATCACACCGGGAAGTAGTCGCATACGGTCCAGGGCAAGGCAGGCGGGAGGGTAGTCAGGCAGGCAAGGGTCATCCACAAGACGGGTTCTCAGACAGGCAGAACGTCAAGGCACACAGCCACTTCTGGGAGTCTCCGAACTCACACACAGCGTCTTTATCTCCCCTCTTCCTCCTTCTCTTTCTCCTCTTTCTCTCCCACGTCCGTTCCTTCTTCCTCTCCCACTTCCAGCACAACCACCTCCTCTTCCCTCTCTCTCTTCCCACTGTTCTCGACTCCCTCTTCGACTCCCCCCACCACCCAGGTCCTCTCTTATTTATTTCCTGGATGCCGGGCCCTGATTGGCTGCCGCGGCCCAGGGTGAACCTGTCACCCAGGTCGGCCCCCTCCCCGCCCCCTGGGGCGTATCTCCCCTCGCCGGGTGGTCCCCTCCTCGAATGGCCCGCTCTGGTCATTCTCCAGGCGGCTCTGGAGCAGGTACCTCTTGTACCGCACCCCCATCCGGCTCATCTGCACCTCCTCTCGGTTCGCCCATGGCGCCTCCCCTCGGTTCGCCCATGGCGCCGCCCCTCGGGTCATCCGTGGCGCCGCCTCTCGGGTCGCCCGTGGCGCCGCCTCTTGGGTCGCCCGTGGCGCCGCCTCTCTGGTCGTCTGGTGCACCGCCTCCCGGGTCGTCTGCTGCACCGCGGCACCGCCTCCCAGGTCGTCTGCGGCACCGCCCTCCGGGTCGTCTGTGGCACCGCCTCCCGGGTCGTCTGTGGCACCTCGCCCTCTCCGGACCCAGCCCTCGAAGGCTCCGTCGAGACCGGACCCCTCTCGACCAAGGCCTCTCCTTGGCCGGCCTCCCTCTGCTCCGCCGGCTTGCTGGATCACTTGCTGCTGCAGCCGACTGATCCGGCCCTCCAGCTGCTCTCTCACCTTGACCTGCATGGCCTCCAGCTCCTGGTATCCCCTCTGGGTTGTAGCCTGCATGGCCCCCAGCTCCTTCATCATGGCCTCCACCTGGCCCATCTTCTCCTTCTCCACCTGCAGCTCATGGCTGAGCTGCTTCACCTGGTCCAGGGCCTCCAGGAGGAGGCCGCCCTGGCCTCCTCAGCCCTCTGCTTCTTGGCAGATTTCTTCTTCTGGCTGGTCGCGACAGGGGGAACGCCATCCATGTTGCTCTGAACAATAAGGGTGAAAAGTGCCTCTCTATCCATTGTGTTAGGTGTGGGTGAACTATTTATTTTATTCACTGTAATGGGGAGGGAAATAGAATACTACTATCCGTACCGAGTCCGTAATCCAAGAGACAGTCTCCTGCTGCACCCGTCCTCTGCCCCTGATCAGAGGCGTGGTCCTAACTGTCCTCTTCCCTGTAACCACCACCTCTTACAGAATCCAGGCCCGGCCCCCCAGGACAGGACAGAACAGGACAGACCTCGCTTTCCTAAGCAGTCTGTCTTTCCCTGTATAGCGTCCATGCACCACCCAGGTGTACTTATAGGGATTGCACCACCAGCTCCACGTCCGTCCACCACATCCCCCTGCGGTGGACGGACACACAGCCGACCGGGGGCCTCTGTCCATTCTCCTAAAAGGCCCCCACCCACTCCCTCGTTGTCCCCACGTTGAGCTGCAGGTGGTGCAGACGGTGCAGGTGATGAATAAAAAACCCCACACACACACAGTCGGTGCAGCTCATTGGCTCAGGTGACTGCACCTGTGCACAGTAGGATTTCCGATTGTACCCACCCACCCCCTCCACCCTCCACCCTCCACCCCCACCCTCTCCGCCCCCCTCCCTGAGTGGTTTAAGAAGATCAAAGCGCGGGGTAGCTCCAGGCAAGCGGAAACGCAGGAATTATTCATCCCCTCAGGATTCCCACTCACGGGAAGACAAATAGATCGAGAGGCCCCCACCCCCTCTCCCAGGAGGCTCCAGGCCCCTCCGTTCACCGTCAGGCGGTTCCCCCCTACCCGGTTTTGTTTTAGACTTTTCACTTTTCATTATTTCAACCTCCACATTGTTTTTAATTACGGTCGTCGTCAAAAGTGCCGCGGGCGTCGAACATAAAGCCTCGCGGGAAAAAGGGAAAAAAACTAAGTGGATGCAAGTGGGAGATTTGTTGTTGAATAAGCTGAAAAGTGGGGCCTGTGAGCGACGAAAAACGAGCTAATGTTTTTAGTTTACAACTGAGAGGAGGGTTCCGGCGCGATGACAAACTGACGGCACCGCTCCCCTCTGGATGTGTGGCGGCCGCCGGCACCGCAGGGGGCCAGAGAGGGGTGCGGGGGGTGGGGGGGCACAAACAGGCCTTGTTCCTCTTGTCTTACCAGAGGCTTTTAAGCAGCACGCTGAATGATTAGCAGAAGTAATGTCCTTGTCACCCTTAATCACATTCAAAGGTGTTAACATTTAATTCTCTCCCCACTTGATATTTCCACTAGATTTGCAGGGGAGGCCATTGGAATCCCATTATGAAAAGAATAAAAATTTCAGGCATCATTTGTTCAGGGAGAGATACTGAGAGGGGAAAGTGCTGAATCTTTCTATTAGCAGTGAGCAGTAGCAACTGGATGCTAGCAGCAGAGGAACAGTAAACTCACTAGCTTTCATAAGTCGTGATAGTTTGGGGGGGTAGCTGTGTCGCGTGTATCATGTTCCGCGTGTTTGTCACGACCGGCCCCGTGTCACTCTAGGTCCACCACCAGGTCACCCCCCCCGGGACCCCCGGCGTGCCTCATTTGCCGTCCTGTCATCCTGCACACTGCCGCCATCACATTATTAATGAAATCATGCGTCAGGCCTGCAGAACCGAAAAAAGGGGGTCTCTTTGTTCCGTCGGTCGTTTGGTCGGTTGGTCGCCGGTGGAGTCTCTGTCACGTTTGCACCAATTACACTCTCGCAGGTACAATGGTGCTGCATGGTGGGGTTTGTGGTGAGGGTGGTGGAGGTGGAGGGTGTGCAGGTGGAGGTGGAGGTGGGGTGAGTGATTTGTGAACCATTATCCAGCCACCCAGGGAGAATGTGTTACCTCAGGAATGCTAATAACGCTCCAGTGACCGAATGCCACAAACGCTTCTTATTTCTGAGAACGTTTGACAGCCGCTCATCTCCTCCGCTACCATCTCTTCATTTTAGCCAAAATGTGATACCTTGAATGGTGTGTGTGTGTGTGTGTGTGTGTGTGTGTGTGTGTGTGTGTGTGTGTGTGTGTGTGTGTGTGTGTGTGTGTTGTGTGTTGTGTGTGTGGTGTGTGTGTGTGTGTGTGTGTGAGATTGGTTGTCATAACCATAATATGACAACCATGGTGACTTATCACCATGGTTGTCATATTGTATACTCTCTGTGCGTATTGCAAACAGCATGGGAAATAAATCGGATGATATCATAAACATTTTCATAAACATTGACCGAGCCACCCGGCAGTTTAGTTTCCATTTGCCTGCTGATGCGCCTCCTCCGCCTCCTCCTTGTCCTCAGCCGCGCTGAACTAATATCATCAAGGTGAAAATAAAATGGCCGATGCGATTCGCCCGCCCACAATCGTATATTGATCGACCCAACCAGTGGGTGGCAAGCCGGAGTCTTTATACTGGCACTGATTGTTAATTCACAGCAGCCATGAGTGCCGCGCAGGTGCCGCTAATTATGCAGGGGCGGCACCGGAGCCCGGAGCCATGCCCACCAACCGCGGTTGCCCGGAGACACGGTCGCGACCGTGACAGTACCCCCCCCTTGACGGGAGCCTCCAGGCGACCCACGATCACCGGGCTGGCACCATCAGGCGGACGACCTGGAGGCAGGGCAGAGGCCGAGCAGGGACCCTCCGGTGGACGACCTGGAGGCAGGGCAGAGGCCAAGCAGGGGCCCTCCGGTGGACGACCTGGAGGCAGGGCAGAGGCCGAGCAGGGACCCTCCGGTGGACGACCTGGAGGCTGGGCGGGGGACACCGGTGCCGTCGGAGCGGGGGCCGGGCCTGGGGATGGCTGTGACATTGCAGCAGGGACCAGCAGGAGCTGCTGCGGACCGGCCGGGACCAGGACCCGGGGTGGCTGCGCCCTCGCAGCAGGAACCGGCAGGAGCTGTGGTGGTGCAGCCGGGACCGGGAGGGGCTGCGGCGTTGCAGCCGGGACTGGGACCAGGGATGGCTGCCACCTGGCAGCAGGGACCGGCAGGGACTGCGGCGGTGCAGCAGGGACCGGCAGGAGCTGCGGCGGTGCAGCCGGGACCAGGACCAGGGATGGCTGGCACCTGGCAGCAGGAACCGGCAGGGACTGCGGCGGTGCAGCCGGGACCGGGACCAGGGATGGCTGGCACCTGGCAGCAGGAACCGGCAGGGACTGCGGCGGTGCAGCCGGGACCGGGACCAGGGATGGCTGGCACCTGGCAGCAGGAACTGGCAGGAGCTGCGGCGGTCCAGCCGGGACCGGGACCCGGGATGGCTGGCACCTGGCAGCAGGAACCGGCAGGGACTGCGGCGGTGCAGCCGGGACCGGGACCAGGGATGGCTGGCACCTGGCAGCAGGAACCGGCAGGGACTGCGGCGGTCCAGCCGGGACCGGGACTCGGGATGGCTGAGACCTTGCAGCAGGGACTGGCGGGAGCTGCTGTGGTCCAGCCGGGACCGGGACTCGGGATGGCTGAGACCTTGCAGCAGGGACTGGCGGGAGCTGCTGTGGTCCAGCCGGGACCGGGACTCGGGATGGCTGGCACCTGGCAGCAGGGACCGGCAGGGGCTGCGGCGGTGCAGCCGGGACCGGGACCCGGGATGGCTGGCACCTGGCAGCAGGAACCGGCAGGGGCTGCGGCGGTGCAGCCGGGACCGGGACCCGGGGTGGCAGGGGTTGCCTGCCCCGACGCCGGTGAGCCCGCTGGACGCTACGAGGCCCCCCCAGGGCCAGGCGGGTCCCCAGGTAGCTCGGTGCCGGCTGGGTCTTGAAAGTCGGCAGCGGCTCGCACCGGTTGGCCAAGTACTGCCAAAGGCTGATTAACCCCAAGCCTGAGTCTGCTGGGTCCATTTGTGGTCGGGTCATTCTGTCACGAGGTGAACAGGAGGACCCAAGCGCAAGACTCAGACTTGGAGTTGTGCAGTACATAGTATTTATTTACGTGAGACAGGCAGGCAGATGAGGGACAGACAGACAGGCAGGCAGGCACGGAGAGGAACGGCTGGCTGAAGACGGGTACAATCCATATGGATTAACTCAATACTAACTAACTCAGCGACTAACACAACAACACGTAATTTGTAACAATGACCCGACAATGAGTGGGTGGCAAGCCCT
>PIJE02007084.1:1863-13458 GCA_002895965.2 Coryphaenoides rupestris | reverse complement strand
TGACTCAATCAGTAGGAGGGCCATCTTCTTCTTTGGTGGCTCAGATTCCATTTCCTCTGTGGAGGGCTGTGGTGCAGGTTCCCTGTCCTTAAGCATCTCAGTCAGCTCTCGCCACACCTCTTCCCTCTCTGCTCTGGGCAGGCACCTGAGGTCCTTGAATCTGGGATCTAGAGCTGTTGCTACCTTAATCCATGACATGTTTGTGTTCTCCTTTCGTCTGTTTAGGTCCTCTGTGAATGCAGCCTTGAAGTGCACTACATAGGCAGGGTCAACATCTGAGACCTCCATTGTACACAAGAGGTGGCAGAGTGCAGGCAGCACCACAGAGCAGGACACATATTTGTTACCACTCAGGAGCTCAGTGACGTACCTACAAACACACAAGACCAACAGAATTAATGACACTTTTTATTCAGATGCCACCTTCTTTGCCTTTTTCACTGCCATGCGATTTGTGAATTCTTGCGACAATAGTTCCCCTTGAAGGTGGCTTGTATGATGGGTCACCTGAGGCGTTCTGGATAATGTCTGGTCTTCAACGATTTTGATGGACCTACAGTCCATGGTGATCCATTTAGCGATTGCGTTGGTTAATTTAGCTGTTGTTGCTTTGTTGAGAGAATTGCCCTGGATGCACTCTGCTAGCGTAGTCTGACAAACATGGCTTGATCCTGACTGAGTGGCAGTGCTAGTGCTAGCATTAGCATTAGCATTAGTAAACATGTGCTTTGCCCGAAGATCATACTTCAGACTTGTGCTTCGGTGGAAAGACAGCTCATCACTACAATATGTACACAAACTTTTTTTTATCTAAAGTTCCATCTGGATATGATGCCCCCACAGGGGCATATCTCTTCAGTCATCGCATTAGCTGCATTTGCCATGTAATTACAAAAAAAAAGGTATAAATCCATGCTGGAAATACAGGAGGAAGCTTGGGTCAAACTTGGTAATGTGGTGAATTTGCATTCCTTTTTTAAACACGTTTAAATGTCCAGATTAATCGCAAGCGTTAACGCGTTAATATTGACAGCCCTGATATACTGTATATACATATGCATACATACATACATACATATATATATACAGTATACGTATATAGTGCAAAACGGCAGGGTGGCCGGAGAGGCATAGTAATGGACCTTTACACACTGTCAGTCACGCGGAGAATAATAACCAATAAGATTGCCTGATTTCTTAAGACCATGCCCCTTGCAACAGAGCCGCCATGATGTCCCATAAACAAAGCTTGTCCCGCGTTGTTGTGTTCATAGATTAGACTACAGCTACATTTAGTTAGAACAACATGGTTCTTAGATGCGCTTGGGGAACGTGCAATAATGACCACAGATATCCAGAGAGATTACAGGGAGCGCCTTTCATCCAGATTTGGAGAATCCATGCAGTCTGCAGGACTTGTTTTTAATACATGGATAGAGCTTATGTATTTTAAATTTGGACAACTGAGTATATGGCCTCATAGACATTATTATTAAAAACATGCCTGAAAACGTTAGAAAATAATTTCCTTCTACTTTAGTCATTATTGATGGTACTGAATGTAAGACCCAGGTGCCATCTGCACTGGCTTTACAGAGTCAGCTTTATAGTGACTATAAGTCAAGCACAACCCTCAAAGCATTGACTGGATGTGATCCAAGTGGTTCTGTCATTTTTGTGTCCGAGTTATTTACAGGTGCTGTATCTGATAAGGCAATTACTGAACGCAGTGGTTTTTATGATGTACTTAAAACACTGAAAGTTCACAAGTGCAACAATCAAATGGTTGATAGCGACTCCACACATCAATTTACAGCAGCGCCGACACAAAAAGCTACAAAGCTAGCTAATTAGTTAAAATTCAAAGGTTTATTTGTCACCTATTTCAGTGTACAGGTACATTGAGCAGTGAAATGCGCCATCGTGTGATTAGCATAGCTAGGTGATTAGCCCATTGTAGCTAGTAGTTAGCAGATCTTAGGCTTATTTTCATTGTAAACACATCACTAACGTACTCACCCTGCTTTACATGTGCAGTAGGACTCCACCATTTTGTCCTGATGAATTTCAATGTGGAGTTTGTGAGGCGTTTGTGTCTTCCTCATAGATCGCCAACACTTAGCATCAAGTTTTATGTTGTCGTCTGCTCCGTCCGAAATCCGAATGTCATGGATATATCCTTGTGTCAAATAGTTCAGGCCTTTCTGTAGAACTCTCTTAGATAAAGTAGCGGCATTTGGCAAATAACATACAGCGATATTGTCAGGAATCCTTGAGAGAGAATCATCAGCAGGGGGGCGTTGTTCAGTGGACATTACTAACATGCTGCAGAGCTGTGGGAAAGCTTGTGGGACATAGCAACAGTAACTAGGGGGGGCGGGACTTGCCGCTTGAGTAGGGAAAGGTCCATTGAAGGGATATGTATTTCAGCCTGCTGGTTCAACCCCCGAGCCTTTTAAGGACATCCTGGCCAGAAAAAACTCATTAAGCCACCAGGACTTTGCCTACAAATGGAAGAGCAGGTGGCCAGATAGAGAAGAAGATGGCCCTCCTACTGATTGAGTCAGTCTGATGATGAGGCACCGTCCACAGACAAAACTCTAGACAGGTATCGGGCAGAGCCCAGTGTCAGCATAGAGGCATTCAATTTTTTAAATATGCCTACTCACAGTATAATTCATTCGGGTGAGATGTTACTTTACAGGCCAGCTGTTTACATTGTCTTTGTATCTATTGTTGCTATTGTTGTCTGCTAATTAAGTGCAATTCATGTTTGTGAGATGTTATAATCAAGTAAAAAAAACCCTCTTTCTCTTACCAGTTTGTGATGCATTTGTTACTACACCACACATGTATTTGTTTTATCTCCCCCCAAAATACAAGTAAATACTAGTATTTGAAACTTTTTGAATCACAAGAGAAATACTGTTTAGTAATCTGGGGAATCTAACGCCCTGGGTTAAATCTGAGGTTACAAGTCTTGGTGTTATCTTAGATTCAGATCTAAGTCCCACATTAACAAGGTGACCTTAGAAACATAGCTAAGGATGCTGAAAAATCGTATGCATGCCTTTATCTCAAGCCGACTTGACTATTGTAATGCACTTTTTACTGGCCTCCTGAAAAAAACCACAAAGAAACTTCAACTCATCCAAAACTTCGTAGCTCGGCTCCTAACTAGAACCAAGAGGAGAGAGCACATTAGTCCAGTTCTAGCTGCCTTACACTGGCTTCCTGTAACCTCGAGAATTAACTTTAAGGTCCTCGTCCTTGTATACAAAGCCCTAAACGGGCTAGGACCAAGCTACATTGCTAACTTCCTTGTGAACTATGTACCTTAATGGACAATGCGATCATCTAGTGCTGGTTTATTGAAGGTTCCCAGCAACATCCAAAAGAAAACTGGGGATGAATCCTTTATCAATAATGCCACAAGGCTATGGAACACACTACCCATAGACATCAGGGAAGCTAGCTCACGAAATATCTGTGTGTACAGATAATAGCGTTTATAATATAGAGAAAAAATGCCAATAAAATAAAATATTAATAATAACAATAATAAATAAATAAGGGGTATAGGGGTAGCATCTCTGGGAGGCACGAATGCCCGGACTCAGAGGTAATATTCCTGAGCTGCATGCCTGGTTGCAGAGGGAATATTCCTGAATCGGATGCCGGTCTCTGGGAGGCGCGGATACCTGGACTCAGAGGTAACATTCCTGAGCCGTACGCCCAGATGCAGAGGTAACATTTCTGAATCAGATACCCGGTCTCTGGGAGGCGCGGATGCCCTGATTCAGAGGTAACATTCCTGAATCGGATGCATTTACATTTATATTACATTTAGGGCATTTGGCAGACGCTTTTATCCAAAGCGACTTACAAAGAGTACAAATTGTTGAAGGAGAGGCAGCAATATATCACTGTGGTACCTGAAGATAAGAATAGAGCTGTTTTCGAGCATTCATATTTACGAGACGAATAGAACGAGTTTCGTAATGTTGCCTGCATAAGTCGCTGGGATAAGAGCAGACGTGCAATTCTGAGCATGTTACCAACATCTAAGAACATACAACATGCCAAGCAATGTACTATTAATAATGCCAAGACGTACAAACAGGCAAGTTAGTTCTAGGGATTCACAGAGGAAGGCGTGGGGGGGGTTGTTATGCAGATTCCAGGTGAACTCTGAACAGGTGGGTCTTGAGTCTGATGCCCGATTGGAGAGGTAACATTCCTTAGTCGGATGCCTAACGGCAGAGGTAACATTCCTGCAGAGGTGGCAAAAGTACACACATTCTGTACTTAAGTAAAAGTACAGATACAAATACTGATTCAATTTCTTTACTCAAGTAAAAAGTAAAAAGTAAAGGCTCTGAAATGTACTCAAAGTACAAAAGTAAAAAGTAGCCATTTAAATTATTATATTCTTAAAAATAAACTTAACGTGGACCAATATTAACGTGAGGCTCCAATGCAGAACATCAGCTTTCAATGCCAGCAACAGAACTGGAAACTTTTGACACTTTTGAAACTTTTAGACTCTTTTGTCATAGTGATGATGTTTACTGACACATTATACATAATAGTTGTAACACACACACATGTGCACTGCACACACACACACACACACACACACACACACACACTGTGCGTGTGTGTGTGTGTGTGTGTTGTGTGTGGTGGGGGGGTGTCTTGCTGCTGCTGCCCTGACGCGGAGTCACATTATCGGCTTCTTGTTCATCATGTTTAGTTCTCGCTACTCACGTGTTCCTCTCGTATTTTATTTCTAAGTCTGTTTCGTCTCGTTACGTCTGACGTCACATGCGTGAATTCAGAGCTCCTCTAACGTGGATGGACGCAGCGAGTGTCTCTTCTATGTGTTGTTGTCCATTCATTTAGGTTGAGATCGGTCTTGATGTTGGGAACACGTGATGCAATAACGTAAAAAACCCCGACAATTCCCCTCAAATGCAATAAAACTAAAGTAACGAGTCCCGTTACTTTAAAATGTAACGAGTAGAAAGTACAGATATTAGTGTTTAAATGTAGGGAGTAAAAGTAAAAAGTTAATACTCAAGTAAAGTACAGAGACCTGAAAAATCTACTTAAGTGAAGTAACAAAGTATTTGTACTTCGTTACTTCCCATCACTGCATTCCTGAGTTAGAAGACCGATTGATCACCGGTCGAAAAAAATGTGAGGAAACATTTTCAGAAAGTACGCTTAATCGGCTAGACGTACAACTAAACGAAGGCCAATCCATAGAAAAAAACCTCTACCACTCAGGTTCAACGTTCAGGGGCAACCAAATTTTTTTTCCCGTCTTAGGACGTTCATACCATCAGATAATTAGTATGGTTTTAAATGTCTACTTGTGTTTTTATGGATTTTAATCTTTATCCTATGCCCATTTCTATTTTGATGCCTTTTTTTTCTTTTTGTATTTTTTTATGTGAAGCACTCAGTGCATGTCATTTCTCTGCTGTAAAGCACCTTGAGCTACATTTCTTGTATGAAAGGTGCTACATAAATTAAAGTTTTACTTACTTCCATGCCACCACTAATATACAGTATATGTACAGTATAGGTGTACATGGGTGTATATTGTGTGTGTGTGTGTATATATATCTATATCTTAGGGCTGGGACTTTAACGCGTTAATTTCGATTAATTAATTACAGAAAAAATAACGCGTTAAATCTAATTAACGCGTTTTAATCGCACTTCATTTTTGCACTCCAAACACCACGGAACGTTTCTCAGTGGACAAATTCCAGGCATACCGATCATACCGGCGCACAACGTGCATTGAGTGACGTCAGACAACAAAGCCCACTAGAGCGTTGGAGGCTCAAACATGGACGCACTGGAAGAGACTGCGTTTGACCATTTTTTTTTGGTTACCATTTCAGATGGTAGAAATGGCACTTTATGTTAAACTGTTGGTCTCTTTATTATTTTGACCAAGGATAATAAACAGACAATCAGAGGCTTTGTTCCTGACTGGTTGCGTGTGTGTGTGTGTTTTATTATATGTATATTTACCTCATTAAATTAATTTGGAAACTAATTCCAAATTAATGTAATGTTTATTACAATAGAGTATAATTCATTTTGACAATTTTGGGGGGGCACAAAAGCCCATTTGGACAGGCATTGCCCCCACATGCCCCCCCATGCCGCTGACACCGCACTCAACTACTCCGCTTTCCCCCCTTGGACCCCCTGACATCTCAGCACACATCTCAGACTGTCTGGCAGACACCAGCATCACCTGAACCTTAACCATGACTAGACTGGTCACTGTTGAGGACATTGTACTCGGCATGGTACTGGATGACTGCGTGGTCTTGGATCCCTAGCACTTACTATTAGTGAGTTAATATGTTTGTTTGTCCTTGCACTTAAAAATAGAACTTAGCATTATGTAGCATTTTATCTTGTTGTTTATCAGCAAAGGTGTATCCAGTGTCCAATTATGCTTGAAACTTGTTATATTCAAATCTTAGTGTACCAACAGCGGCATGTTTCACAAATGTACTTACCGTATTTCCGGACTATAAGGCGCACCGGATTATAAGGCGCACTGTCAATGAACGGGTCTATTTTCATACATAAGGCGCACCGGATTATAAGGCGCACCGCATTATAAGGCGCATTAAGCAACACAAACAGTCAGATAAATCGAACTTTATTCAACTCATTCACAATAACTCAACATTGTTCAGTTGTAACACATAAAATACAAAACAATACACTCACTTTTTCAGTTCATTCCTCATCCACAAATCCATCAAATTCTTCATCTTCAGTCCTTATACACACACCATAATATTACCGGTATGTTGACGCACAGTACGTATTACTCCGCAAGGCTAGTATTACGCCGCGGTAGCCGTAATGCGCCGACAATCCATCAAGTATTACTCCGCCGTAGCCGTAATGCGCCGACAATCCATCAAGTATTACTCCGCGGTAGCCGTAATGCGCCGACAATCCATCAAGTATTACTCCGCGGTAGCCGTAATGCGCCGACAATCCATTAAGCGGCGCTGCTTGACAGATTTTTGAGCGCCGTGTACCACATAAAATCGGTTCGAGGTTAATACATAAGGCGCACCGGATTATAAGGCGCACTGTCGATTTTTGAGAAAATTACAGGATTTTAAGTGCGCCTTATAGTCCGAAAAATACGGTACTTGTTTTTAAATTAAAGAAAGAAAACTGAAGAAAACGTAACTGTGGTTAATTAAGGTTTATTTTCTATTACTAGATAGAAAATCTTATGATAGAATTCCTGCACTTCTTTTTCAGCCAATCTCAAGCGTCCACGCCTTTAGTAAACAATCACAGGCTGCTCTTCAATAGTAGTACCACAGCAAGAGGTCTCAGGTGTTACCATATCAATGTTATCCAAACAGTCCTGAAACAACCCACCCTATGGAATAGACACAGACCTAGAGACACCAACATCTGTGCTGTATCAAGACTATGCAGGTCTGTTTGTTGAAAACAGCAAGTAATTATCTAGTTTCATGGCAGTGATTGTTATGGAAGAGGAGTTGGGCTTATATATTCTCTCGCTCTCTCTCTTTCCCCCTATCTCACTCTCCGTCTTATAATTGTACCTTCTTTTCTACCTGAGATATTGCGTTTCCTCCTTTTGTATAACTCTTTAGACGTCAACTCCTGCCATCTAGCTCCCAGCCTGCAACTGTTCTCTCTCTCTCTCTCTGTCTCTACCTCCTCACTCTCCCTCCCCTCTCTCTCTCTCTCTCTCTCTTGTCCTCTCCTCTCTCTCTCTCCCTCTCTCTCCTTCCTCTCTCTCTCCTCTCTCTCCCTCTCTCTCTCTCTCTCCCTCTCTCCTTCTCTCTCTCCTGTTCCATCTCCATCTCTGACAACACAAAGACACCACACACAGAAGCACACACAGAAGCACACACACACAGAACACACACCACACAGACACACACCACACCACAACACACACAGCAGGCACACACACACACACACACACACACACACACACACACACACACACACACACAGCACAACACACACACACACACACACACAGACACACACACACACACACACAGGCCACAGGAGTTGCTGGCGTTGGCATCCAGAGGAGGCTGGTCAGACGTTGACAAGGGCCCCGCGCTGGCGCGGGAACGACCGCCGTTGGGGAGGCGGGCGCGGGTGCGCGCCGCAGGGTGTCGGGCCAGGGCGGCCCGGCCGCGGGGTGGACCGAGGCAGCCGGCGGCGCGCGGCGGGCCAGGGGGCCGCCGGCCTCGGGCCGAGCGAGCGCGGCCGGCCGTCCGCGGGCGGAAGAGTGGCCCGGGTCGGGCGTCCGCCGGGCGTAGGCCGGACGCGAGGGGAGCCGGAAGCCGGCGGCGCGCGGGGGCGCCAGGCACGCGGCGGGCCGGTGGACCGTGCGCGGGGCGGTCGGCCGGCGGTGGCCCGGCGGCCCGGCCGGGGCGTGCCTGGCGGGGCGACGCTGGGCGGCGGCGGGCCTGGGTGGTCCGCGCGGGCCGGCCGGCCCCCGCCGGCGGACCGCACCTCCTTCGACCCGCCGCCGGCCCCCGAGCGCCCGCCTCTCCCCCCCCCGAGGCCAGCCAACCCCCCCATCCGACCGGCCCAACCGGGCGGACCCGAAGCAGCGCCAGCACCCCGCAGACCTCCCGCCCTATCTAGACCGCGACACACACACACACTCCAGCCCGCCGCACACGAGCTGTCATACATACATACATCACTACATACTAGGGATGCACCGATACCACTTTTTTTCAGACGAGTACAAGTACAAGTACTTACATTTGGGTACTTGCCGATACCGAATACCGATACGAGTACTTAATAAAACCATTACAGTTCTAATGACTTTGAAAACATGTTATTTTTTGTCTGGGGGGGGGGGTGCTCCGTTAATTCGCGGTTCTGATGGGGGGGGTGCTCCGTTAATTTGCGGTTCTGATGGGGGGGGGGTGCTCCGTTAATTCGCGGTTCTGATGGGGGGGGGGTGCTCCGTTAATTCGCGGTTGTGATGGGGGGGGGGGTGCTCCGTTAATTCGCGGTTCTATGGGGAGGGGGGGGGGTGCTCCGTTAATTTCGGTTCTGATGGGGGGGGGGCTCCGTTAATTCGTGGTTCTGATGGGGGGGGGGGTGCTCCGTTAATTCGCGGTTCTGATGGGGGGGGGTGCTCCGTTAATTCGCGGTTCTGATGGGGGGGGGGGGGCTCCGTTAATTCGCGGTTCTGATGGGGGGGGGTGCTCCGTTAATTCGCGGTTCTGATGGGGGGGGGTGCTCCGTTAATTGGTGGGGACATGTCCCCAGCGTCCCCACTAAATTCTACGCCCATGCTCGGTACCATGCGCAGTTGCTATTAAACATCCATAAACGACAACTCGGTTGCATCTCTTTATTTCAATATTCCTTGGCTAAGAATATTACAAGGTTAACGTTGCGTTGCCAAAGTGGTATCGGTGCGGTTGTATCGGAGTAGTTTAACGAGTACGAGTACGAGTACATGAGCACAGTATCGGACCGATACCGAATACTGGTATCGGCATCCCTAACACACACACACACATAACACACACACACACACACACACACACACACACACACACACACACACACACACACACACACACACACACACACACACACACACACACACACACACACACACACACACACACACACACACACATACACACAAACATACACACACGCACACACACGCACGCATACTCACACACACACACACTCACACATACACACACTCACACACACGCACGTACACGCATGCATACTCACACACACACACACACACTCACATATACACACACACACACACATAAACACACACGTACACACACAGGCTACAGTGTGGGGAGTGTGTTAATCAAACTGATTGTATCAGTTTGATCTTTCCTTTCTCCTGATGTGCATCCATCATAACTTGTAGAACTAATATGTTGTTGTTGTTGTTGTGCCTTCGGTAACGACGAGGAGAGGGGAGAGAGGAGAGGGGAGAGGAGAGAGGAGGCGAGGGGAGAGGAGAGGAGGAGAGGAGAGGAGGAGAGGAGAGAGAGAGGAGAGAGGAGGAGAGAGGAGAGGGGAGAGGAGAGATAGAGAGGGAGAGAGGAGAGGAGAGAGAGAGGGGAGAGAGGGGAGAGGGAGGAGAGGGAGAGGAGAGAGGAGGGAAGGAGAGGAGAGAGGGAGAGAGAGGAGAGAGGAGAGGAGAGGAGGAGAGGAGGAGAGAGGAGAGAGAGAGGAGAGAGGAGGAGAGGAGAGAGGGGAGAGAGAGAGGGAGGGAGAGGGAGAGAGAGGGAAGGAGAGGGAGAGAGAGAGAGAGAGAGTGGAGGAGAGAGAGTGGAGGGAGGAGAGAGGAGAGAGAGAGTGGAGGAGAGATTCGTGTCACTCGGGGATTGATTGTGTTCAATAATATGATACTGACCTCCTCCCCCCCAACGGCATTCATCCCAACGTAATGGAGTGATTATGTTGCCGTCAATTGGCCTGTTGCACAGAAGGGGGAGGGGGGGGTGGGGGGTTATTGGCTGCCGGGATATTATAGAGAGACAATCAGTCTGTATGCAAACACAGAGAGAAAGAGAGGGGGGGTGGGATGGGGAGGTGATTGGGGGAGGGGGAGAGTAGAGGTAAATGGTAAATGGATCACATTTATACAGCTTTTATATTAGCTTTTATTTTATTTAAGTGCTTTACAGTCACACAGAACTACTAGATGCAATCAAAGTCCACAAAGGGTTTAATCCAAACTCGGTAGTCCAACAGGCGAAAGTCACAAAACAGGGTATCCGATAATCAGGCGTCAAAACAGGCAGGGATCAGGCAAGAATCAGAGTCGAGAATAATACTAGCAGATATCAAGTCAGAAAAGTAGAGTGACAGGTACACTAAGCTCCGCTGCAAAAACAATCTGACAAAGACAAAGGGGATAAGGCAGGTGTTAAATACTAGTCTAATGAGGGAATGGGAAACAGGTGAGTAGAGCAGACTCAGGTGATGGTAGGAGTAAGGTGATTAACTGGGCGGGGCAGAGTCAGGTGATGGGATGGGCTCAGGATACTGTGGGCAGGTGGGAGTGGCAGGATCTGAAATGACAGGACAATGAGTGGAAGAATGGCAAAGCATAGAATAAATAATGACTAAACACAAAGTTTCAGGATGCCCTTATGACAGAACCCCCCCCTCTAGGGACGTCCCCTGACGTTCCACCAGGCTGGTCCGGGTGATCCTGGTGAAAATCTCGGATGAGGGACGGGTCCAGGATGGCTCGTGCAGGGACCCACAATCTCTCCTCAGGACCATATCCCTCCCAGTCCACCAAGTACTGGAAACCCCTTCCTCTGCGCCGAGAACTCAGCAGGCGACTGACTGTGTAAGCAGAGGACCCATCGATGATCCGGACGGCCGGTGGGGGTCTGGAGGGGGGCTGAAGCGAACTCTCCTTAAGTGGCTTGACACGGGACACATGGAAGGTGGGGTGGATACGGAGAGACCGGGGTAGGCGTGGTATACGGACTTAACGAGCACCGCGCATGGATATAGGCG
>PIJE02007080.1:10000-13475 GCA_002895965.2 Coryphaenoides rupestris | reverse complement strand
GGTACGTGCTAGCGTGTCTGTGCTACGTTCATTTGAACACAAATCTTGTCTTACCTTTGACCCTCCTGGACTCTTTTCTCTGGCCGGTTTTGACGCCTGGTTGGACCTCGGCCTCTGCTGACATTCTCCTCCTTTTGGTCCGTCGCCTTGCTTACAGCAGCAGATCCACCATGGGTTAGCACTAGCTGGTACGCTAGCCAGTCCTCCTGCAACCTGCAACCAATTCCCGTCTCACTGCTGTTCTACCAAAGTGGAGAGCGCCCCAAGCATCCGAGTCCATCGTGGAGAAGAATCCGGTGGCCGTCGCTGACTCTCCCGCATCGGTAAAAAAAAAAAGGAATTCCCCCGCCGGTCAGCGTAAGCCCATGGTCTTCCGATCCGGCGGTAGTAGTACGACGAGTATATTAAGACGGGAAAAGGCGGCAAAAATGAGCAAAGCGTTTCCGCGGGATGAACGGGGGATGCTTCTGAAGTGCCGATCTTCTCTTCTTCTTCTTCAGATCAGTTCATCTTCTCAAGGGCGTCCGTGAGCTCCCGGGGGAAGGTCAAGCATCACCACACAGGTCGCGAATTTGCTCTTCTTTCCATCTGAGGGTCCATCTGTTTGCTCCGGAGCCTTCCACCCCCACCGCCCTCCTCCTCCCCCTCCTCAGAGGCCAGAGCTGGGGAATATGGTCCTACTGTTCTCTTCCTCAGCGGAGGTCACAGCCTGCACATGTGCAATATATTCCTCTTTGGTGAAAGGCCCTCCAAACCACGCAACAGTCACTCCTGCCGACGCTGACGAGCCCTGCAGAGCAAGAGAGACAAGAGCAGAGAAGACAAGTCATTGTTCGTCCCGGACGTGATTAGCAATTAGCATTGCGGGGGGGGAACGCAACGCCTTACGATCATTTATTCGCAACGTTAATTCACCTCGTCGGGGGGAGGAATGACAACCACCAATTTACAAACTCAACAAAGTGGTTGAGTGATGATCATTCTGGATCATCAAGTAGCGCTGATCCGAGTCCAAAAAATACACGCGGCGCGCTCACGTGTACGGATCACACTTATTATTATTGACTGATTCCTTCTGCCCTGTCCGCCGCCTGCAGTGGTGCGCTCCTGCGTGCACGTTGCCCTGCGCAGCACCGGCGGAAACCGACGCGCTCCGACGTTTGCTTTTGCAGCGCCTGCTTTGTGCGCTGATTATGAATAAATATGTAAATAGAACTAAACCCTGACCCTTGGCTTCCGCGCAGCACAGCACAGAGACTCTCTCTCTCGACTCCCACCCCCTTTTTAAAGAGGCTGTGAGGCGGTTTTGGCCGGACGTCCAGCGTGGCCTGACTGCATGAAAGGAGGGAGGAAGAAGAAGGGGGGACACAGTGTCCCATGAAAGGCTGATTAAACGCCAAGCGGGATGGGAGGACCCCCCCACCCCACCCCACCCCCCCCCCACCCCACCCCCCCCCCCCGGTGGGTATACTGGTTACTGGAACCCCCCCTCCCGGTGGGTATACTGGGTACTGGAACACTCCCCCCCCCCCGCCCCACACCGTGCCCTTGATGTCCTTGAAACATCCACTTGGCATCTCGTCGACCAAGCCAAGGCAGCGTACAGCTGGCCGCCAACCTCCGCTGCGCCTGGCATGGCGACGGTCCCATCATTGTTTTAGGGGGTTGGCATGGCGATGGGCCCCATTGTTGTCGGGTTAGCATGGCAACGGTGGTGGTGGTGGTGGTGGTGGTGGTGGTGGTGGTGGTGGTTGGGAGGGGGGGCGGCGGTGGGGGCCATTGTTGGGAGGATAAACCCCTCAACTCACACCACCGGGCCCCGGAAGCAACATCCACTGGGCCGGGCGACCTCTTTATCTGACATTGGGATGACTTTGAGGAAGTGTGTGTGTGTGTGTGTGTGTGTGTGTGTGTGTGTGTGTGTGTGTGTGTGTGTGTGTGTGTGTGTGTGTGTGTGTGTGTGTGTGTGTGTGTGTGTGTGTGTGTGTGTGTGTGTGTGTGTGTGTGTGTGTGGTGGGTGATGGTGATGGGATATGTGAGTTATGTGCTCAGGTGCAACGTGAACGAGACGAAAATATATAAAGGAGTACAGCCTCTCTCTCTCACACCCTCGATGAGTCTATGTCTTTCTCCCTCTCTCTCCCTCTCTCTATATCTCACTGCCTCCCTCGCTCTCTCTGAGTCTATGCATCTCTCTCCCCAACATTTATCCCGCTTGGCGTTTAATCAGCCTTTCATGGGACACTGTGTCCCCCCTTCTTCTTCTTCCATCCTTTCATGCAGTCAGGCCACGCTGGAACGTCCGGCCAAAACTGCCTCACAGCCTCTTTAAAAAGGGGGTGGGAGTCGAGAGAGTCTCTGTGCTGTGCTGCGCGGAAGCCAAGGGTCAGGGTTTAGTTCTATTTACATATTTATTCATAATCAGCGCACAAAGCAGGAAGCTGCAAAGCAAACGTCGGTTTCTGCCGGTGCTGCGCAACAGGCGGCGGACAGGGCAGAAGGAATCAGTCAATAATAATAATAAGTGTGATCCGTACACGTGAGCGCGCCGCGTGTATTTTTTGGACTCGGATCAGCGCTACTTGATGATCCAGAATGATCATCACTCAACCACTTTGTTGAGTTTGTAAATTGGTGGTTGTCATTCCTCCCCCCGACGAGGTGAATTAACGTTGCGAATAAATGATCGTAAGGCGTTGCGTTCCCCCCCCCGCAATGCTAATTGCTAATCACGTCCGGGACGAACAATGACTTGTCTTCTCTGCTCTTGTCTCTCTTGCTCTGCAGGGCTCGTCAGCGTCGGCAGGAGTGACTGTTGCGTGGTTTGGAGGGCCTTTCACCAAAGAGGAATATATTGCATATGTGCAGGCTGTGACCTCCACTGAGGGAAGAGAACAGTAGGACCATATTCCCTAGCTCTGGCCTCTGAGGAGGGGAGGGAGGAGGGCGGTGGGGGGTGGAAGGCTCCGGAGCGACAGACGGACCCTCAGATGGAAAGAAGAGCAAAATCACGACCTGTGTGGTGATGCTTGACCTTCCCCGCGGGAGCTCACGGACGCCCTTGAGAAGATGCCGGAACTGATCTGAAGAAGAAGAAGAAGAAGAAGAAGACGCGGAAACGCTTCCACGCTTTGCTCTTTTTTGCCGCCTTTTCTCGTCTTAATATACTCGTCGTACTACTACCGCCGGATCGGAAGACCATGGGCTTACGCTGACCGGCGGGGGAATTCCTTTTTTTTTACCGATGCGGGAGAGTCAGCGACGGCCACCGGATTCTTCTCCACGATGGACTCGGACGCTTGGGCGCTCTCCACTTTGGTAGAACAGCAGTGAGGCGGGATTGGTTGCAGGTTGCAGGAGGACTAGCTAGCGTACCAGCTAGTGCTAACCCATGGTGGATCTGCTGCTGTAAGCAAGGCGACGGACCAAAAGGAGGAGAATGTCAGCAGAGGCCGAGGTCCAACCAGGCGTCAAA
>PIJE02007080.1:0-5000 GCA_002895965.2 Coryphaenoides rupestris | reverse complement strand
CACACAGATGGCGGCGACAGATTTTTCCGTGCTCAGGTCTTCTGTGTCTCTCTCGCTCTCTACGCTCCCGCCCTCTTTAACTGAAGCCCCGCGACACCCACGACGCAACAGCCGCTCAGGGGGAAGGCCGGGCCGCCGCTCGGGAGACCCCCGTCGCAGACTGACAGACAGACAGACAGACAGACAGACGGACTGACAGACGGGCTGACAGACGGAGACAGGCGCGGGGATCAAACGATGTGCGATGATGACTGATGATGTCTGATGTAGTGCGACGTCGCGTTTGGCAGACGTCCGTCTGATTCACGTTGTAATTCACGAGCGTCGTAGACACAGAACACGGGTCGGGTCGGGTCGGGTCGGGTCGGGTCGGGTCGGGTCAGGTGTCATCGTCGATAATCGCTCCAAGGGTTCAAAGTTGACGACGCCTCCGTTTCCCGGCTCTCTGAGAGGAAAAAAGCGAAGAAGAAGAAGAAGAAGAAGAAAAGAAAATAAATTAAGAATCTCAGCGCCAAGTGTTCGTATCTGCAGGGGCCCCTCGGAATCGCCATCTGTTGCCATCTGTCCCTCTGCTGGCCCCCATTCTGGACCACAAGGAGGAGGAGGAGGAGGAGGAGGAGGAAGAGGAGGAGGACACAAGGAGATCGCCTAAACAGTGTGACGCACGGCTCGCAGTAATTGTTCCCTCCATGCTGCTGGTCCAGGGCCCCGGGTCTCAGGTGTGGGCCCCCCCCCCCCGGAGACGTTCATCATTGAGAAAAGACAGAGCACCCCACCCCTCAGCCCACAACCCTGCATCCCATCCCCCATATCCCTGGTCCCGGTCCGGTCTAGGACTTCGGTTCTCCGTGTATAAATAGGCTGCAGAACCGGGGAACCCAGGAGGAGGTCCGTATTCTATCGGACGGGATCGTGGGCGTTAAGGCCTCGCGAGGGGGCCCAGAAGAGGAGAGAAAACCCTCCCTCCATCTCTCTCATTTCTCTTCCCTCTCTCATCTCTCCTCTCTCTCTCTCTCTCTCTCTCTCTCTCACCTCTCTCTCTCCTCCTCTCTCCTCTCTCTTCTCCTCTCTCCTCTCCTCCTCTCTCTCTCCTCTCTCCTCTCTCCCTCTCTCTCTCTCTCTCCCTCTCTCTCTCTACTCTCTCTCTCGCTCCCTCTCTCCTCTCTCCTCTCTCTCCTCTCTCCCTCTCTCTCCTCTCTCCCTCCTCTCTCTCTCCTCTCTCTCTCTCCTCTCTCCTCTCTCTCCTCTCTCTCTCCTCTCCTCTCTCTCTCTCTCAGTCCTCCAAAGTGTAACAGGGCAGAACGTGAACGTGTCCCTTCCGTTCTCTGACCTTCAACACCTGATCGCTGCGCACGGAACGCCGCACGGAACCCTGTGCTGTGCGCGTACCGACCGGCGGTGCGGCGGCGCGCTCCGGGCGTGCGAGGGCCGCGAATCACTCCAGGGGATAGGCGAGAGAGAGAGAGAGAGGAGAGAGAGAGAGAGAGAGAGAGAGAGGAGGAGAAGAGGAGAGAGAGGAGAGGGAGGAGGAGAGAGAGAGAGAGAGAGAGAGAGGAGAGAGAGAGAGAGAGGGGAGAGAGAGAGAGAGAGAGAGAGAGAGAGAGGAGAGAGAGAGAGAGAGAGAGGGGGGGGGGGAGAGAGAGAGGGAGAGAGAGAGAGAGAGAGAGAGAGAGAGAGGGAGAGAGAGACTGAATTGAACTGATGGTGTTTAAAGTGGAACTAGAGCAACATGCATTTTGCATCACATTGTCGAGCGTGCAAACTCAGGACGCAACGTGTTGAACAAAAAAAAAAAAAATACATTAAGAAGTCAATGAGGACGGGGGGCGGGGGGGGTGGGGGGGGCGAGGTAAACGTAAAAAAAAACCTCTTGATTTACATCGAGTCCCGGAGGCATTTTTCTAACCGCGTATATATATAGCATGCGAAGGAGCCGCGCCGCTAAAATATAACGACCCACGGTGTTGGTGAAGAGAGCAGGGGGGGGGGGGGGGGGGCTCTACCTCGGTGCTACCGGTCGGTTTTGGCCGCTCGCTCCGCCTCCCCGTCAGCGACACGGCGTAGGATGGAGAAAGTTATTAAAACGGGAGCGCCCCCCCGTGTGACTCGGCTCGTTTAATCCCCGGCACAAGGAAAGCAGGGTCTTGAAATAACACCAGGATTTCATATTCTTGCTGCTTAAAGCCTTTAATGACTTCAGTGTCAGCGTGCCCCGGCCCCCCCCCCGCCCCCCCGCCCCTCCCCCCTTTAGAGAATTGCACTCTCATGAATTAGTGAACGGGTGTACATAGCCAAGACAAGAGGCTGCGTTTTAAATTGAAGACGTGAGTCCCCCCTCCACCACCGCCACCACCACCACCGCCACCGGCACCACCACCACCACCACCATGTCCCCTACATTTACGCGGGTCACTTCATTTGCTCTTTTTCATAATCCGCCGTTTTTCTTTTGAGCGTTTCTCTTCCTTTTGTCCACCCCCACCCCCACCCACCCCCACCACCACCACCACCCTCGCTGCTCTTGGGTGGAGATGGCATTTCACTGAAATATGTGCGGCGGGGGGGGGAATTGTCACAATTACATTAGTTCCGGGGGCACACGTCGCACGGAACCCCGCAGAAGAGGCAGTTTTTCTGAGTGGAATAATCCCATTTGGAGTAATGTGGTGTGAGCGCCCCGTCTGAACACTCCCTGCCCTGCTCCTCCTCTTCCTCCTCCTAATCTCCTCCTTCTCCTCCTCCTCCTCCTCCTCCTCCTCCTCCTCCCTCCTTCTCTCTCTCTCCTCTTCCTCCTCCTCCTCCTCCTTCTCTTCTTCTTCTCTCTTCCTCCTCCTCCTCCTCCTCTCTTCTCTCTTCCTCTTCCTCTTCCTCCTCCTCTTCCTCCTTCTCATCTTCCTCCTCCTCCTCCTCCTCCTCCTCCTCTTCTCCTCCTCCTGCTCGAGTGGTGGGATTAACCAGCCACTTAGCGGCGCATCGCAGCGATGCACGGGACTCGTGACCTAGAATACAGAGAGAGAGATGGAGAGAGAGAGAGAGAGAGAGAGAGAGAGAGAGAGAGAGAGAGAGAGAGAGAGAGAGAGAGAGAGAGAGAGAATGGAGAGATAGATACGGGGTAGGGGCGAGGGGGAGAGTGAGTGAGATAGATAGACTGAGACAGACTGACAGAAAGAGAAAGTGAGACACAGAGAGAGACGGGAGGAGAGAGAGAGAGAGAGAGAGAGAGAGGAAGGGAGGGAGGGAGAGAGAGACAAGATGAGAGAGAGTGAGACAGATGGAGACAGAAGGTGAGATAGAAACAGAGGGATAGAGAGAGGAGAGATAGAGGCAGGGAGAGAGAGAGAGAGAGAGAGAGAGAGAGAGAGAGAGAGAGAGAGGAGAGAGGAGAGAGGAGAGAGAGAGAGAGCGGATAGACAGATGAAGGACGTGACGCTGTATAAGTGTGACGCCACACACACACACACACACACACACACACACACACACACACACACACACACACACACACACACACGCACACACCACACACACATCTTCTTCTTCTTCTTCTTCTTCGCTTTTTTCCTCTCAGAGAGCCGGGAAACGGAGGCGTCGTCAACTTTGAACCCTTGGAGCGATTATCGACGATGACACCCGACCCGACCCGACCCGACCCGACCCGTGTTCTGTGTCTACGACGCTCGTGAATTACAACGTGAATCAGACGGACGTCTGCCAAACGCGACGTCGCACTACATCAGACATCATCAGTCATCATCGCACATCGTTTGATCCCCGCGCCTGTCTCCGTCTGTCAGCCCGTCTGTCAGTCCGTCTGTCTGTCTGTCTGTCTGTCTGTCAGTCTGCGACGGGGGTCTCCCGAGCGGCGGCCCGGCCTTCCCCCTGAGCGGCTGTTGCGTCGTGGGTGTCGCGGGGCTTCAGTTAAAGAGGGCGGGAGCGTAGAGAGCGAGAGAGACACAGAAGACCTGAGCACGGAAAAATCTGTCGCCGCCATCTGCCATCTTTCTTCTTTTACCTCGTGTGTGTGTGTGTGTGTGTGTGTCTGTGTGTGTGTGTCTGTGTGTGTGTGTGTCTGTGTGTCTGTGTGTGTGATCGGAAACTACACACAAAATTCACACACAAGATGGCGCACAGACGTACAAACGTGCACCGCATCGCACAACGAAGCACGAGAGCCAAACGATATTTCCTTTGAGTCCATGGATGTCATTGTAGGACGGCAGGGGGTGAAGTGAGAGACTCGAGTGTGTTCTGTGTTCTGGACGGCGAGTGTTGACTCATGACTCGTCGTGACTGAGTTACTGTCTGCGACCGACGACGATGAGGACGAGGGCTGGATTGACTCAATCCATCGATCAATCAATCAATCAATCGATCAATCAATCAATCGCACTCTCGATCAAATTAAAACGACGCAGTTGAACGCGAGGAACCTTCGTACAGAGGCTCGCCGGCCGCGCGGGAATCCATTTAACTCGAGGCGGTGAGGTGACATCATGCACTCGAGCGTACGAGATCGGGCGTACGAAAGGAGGAAGACGAGAGGAGTAAGACGAGAGGAGGAAGACGAGAGGAGTAAGACGAGAGGAGGAAGACGAGAGGAGGAAGACGAGACGGGGTGGGGGGGGGGAGTACAATTGCTAGCACATGTCTGTTGACGCCGGCACCGGTTCTGCCTGCAGATAGAAGCAGAGATCTGAAGGAGCACCAAATCCTGTTCTCCTCTCTGTCTCTTTCAATTACTCCTCCATGCTGTCCTCTCTCCCTCCCTCTCTCCCTCCCTCTCTCCCCTCTCTGTCTCTCTCTCCGTCTCTCTCTCGTTCCCCGTCTCACCTACTCCTTCTCCCACCACATCCTCTCCACCATTTTTTTGAAAAATTGATTCATTCTCCCCGAATGAATACATTTTTTCTTCTTCTTCTTCTTCTTCTTCTTCTTCTTCTTCTTCTTCTTCTTCGGTGCACACAGATTACAGCAGGAGAGCAACAGTTGCTATGGCGAGC
>PIJE02007079.1:0-13476 GCA_002895965.2 Coryphaenoides rupestris | reverse complement strand
GTTCAAGTTAGGACGAACAATATTTCCAAATTCGAGATAAAATCTGGCAATTCCACTTGACCTCTTGCCTCAGTGAATAATTTATTCATGAGAAAAATTCCAATTTGTGTTGCCAGGGTCTAGGAACAGGATCAGGTTCCGCGAATCATGGGCCCAACAGCGGATGTCTTGTTGTATTAATGAATAACAAAGTACCGTCTAATCTCACGTTATGATCTAACTTTTTAAATCACCATAAATCAAAACACAATCACAACACAAACGTTACAAATAAAAAAAACTTGCCGCTTTTTCTGGCCGCCCGGCCTGCTAACGCGGGTGGAATGCACGGACGCATTTATGGGATTATTTATTTCCTTATCTCCGTTCTTATAGACATTCTGAGCAGCCCAGCTGATCTAATTACTTTAGACAGATCGGGTGATGAATACTCTATACACTATCAAACCACACCACACACACACACACACACGACACACAACACAACACACACACACACACACACACACACACACACCATAGCGCAGACACGCACCACATACCACAAACACACACAACACACACACGCCACACGCACTCAAACACACAGCAGACACACACACACACGCATAAACACGACACACACACACACACACACACACGCACATACACAGCGGACCTGGAGAATGGAGGGCATGAGAGAGAAGAGACGAGTTACGGAAGACTGAGGAGGGAGGGGATAATGAGGCGTTGCGATGAAAACAAAATGTTAAAGTAGACGAGAAGGAGAGAGACGAGAGAGAGAGAGAGAGGGGGATTTTATGAAAAGAGACGAGTGGAGACGATGAGGATGAAAGACAGAGAAAGAGCGAGAGTGTGTGTGGTGTGAGAGACAGAGGAGAGAGAGACAGAGACAGAGAGAGAGCAGAGAATGGGGAGAGAAATAAATGAAAAGTCACAAATCATATATTTTATCTCAAGAGAGGAGAAGAGACAGGGATGACAAGGAGAGAGGGAGAGAGAGAGAGAGAGAGAGAGAGAGAGAGAGGAGAGATTGAGTTCGCGAGAGAGATGCGAGGCAGTCCTGGTAAACAGCTCAACAGGACCAGTGAACAGGCAGATTTCCTGTCCTCCTTCCCATCCATCTATTGATACCCGCTTCCTTTTCTCTCTTCTCTCTCTCTCTCTCGCTCTCTCTCCCCCACAACACCCCCCTGTTCCCTCCAGCACCAGCGTATAAAAACAAACAAAGTTAATAAAATGAAAAAAACAAAAAACCACCACAACACACACATACACACACTCTGTACCCCCATTCTCCCACAACAACCCCCCCCCTCCTCCTCCCCCACGACATCACTTCCTTCCTCCTTTCTCCCCCCCCCCCCCCCTTCCCCCCTCTCCCCTCCCCCATCTGGTCTCAAGGCGTCGGTGTGTGTCCCGTGTGTGTCCCGTGTGTGTGTGTGTGTGTGTTGTGTGTTGTGTGTGTGTGTGTGTGTGTGTTGTGTGTGGTGTCTGTCCTGTGTGTGTGTGGGTGTCGTCTGTGTGTGTGTATGTGTGTGTGTGTGTGTGTGTGTCCCGTGTGTGTGTGTGTGTCCTGTGTGTGTGTGTGTGTCTCGTGTGTGTGTGTGTGTGTGTGTGTGTTTGTCCCCGGGAAACTGCAGAACTGCGCGCTCCTGGGTCCCGGGTGCGGAGGGGGCGGAGTCACGCGTGCTTCCGCGGTAACCCGGGGCGACGCAGGGAGGGGTTCGGTTTGGCTGTTTGCTGTTCTTGGGGGGCAGAGAGTTGTTGTTGTTTGTTGTTGTTGTTGTTGTTGTCTGTTCCAGCGGCCATTTTGGAAATGGGTGTGTCCACTTCATTGATAAGTTCTTTTATTTCGGTAACTTTATTCATACGCCGATTCGGCCGTAGTTTGACTCCAATCGGACCCCGTGTTCACACATGAGGAGTCGGATTTCTCCGGAATATTAATAAGAAAACCAGTATGCGCATCATTTTCCCCACTTTTGAATCGACGTCCGTACGGAGCGGCGCCGTGGTGGAGGAGCGGGGGTGAAAGGTCAAAGGGCATTGCTCTATAAGCTTCCTTCAAGGGTGAGAATGTGCCGAGATCGCACTTCTGAGTGTGCGTGTGCGTGTGTGTGTGTGTGTGTGTGTGTGTGTGCGTGTGTGTGTGTGTTGTGTGTGTGTGTGTGTTGTGTGTTGTGGAACTGAATGTTTGGTGTGGGGTTTGTATTTAAATTAAAAGAGAAGAGAGAGAGAGAGAGAGGAGAAAGAAAAGAGAGAGCAGAGAGAGACAGAAGGGGAGAGAGAGGTACGCAACGTGCTGACAAATAGAAAAAAAGCGAGGACGGAACCTGCTGAAAAAAAAAAAAAAAAAAAAAAAAAAGGCGTGTTGGAGGGTGGGACCGGCAAGGCGAGCGAGGAGCACGGGAGACGAGGGAGGGAGGGGATGGAGGGAGGAGGGGATGGAGGGAGGGGGGAGGGGGAGGGGAGGGAGGGAGGAGGAGGGGGGAGGGTTTCCGAAGTGTAAAATAAGATGTGTGATTGTTAATGCTACAGTAAATTAATATTCACGCGGGGTCAGCCATCAGAGGAGGAGCAGGCGGCCGTGAGAAACATGATAATGGAATCTGTCACCGGCGCGCAAGAGAGAGAGAGAGAGAGAGAGAGAGAGAGAGAGAGAGAGAGAGAGAGAGAGAGAGGGAGGGAGAGAGAGGGAGGGGAGAGGGGAAGAAAGAGAGAGACAGGAGAGATGGGGGGGGAGAGAGTGGGGGGTCGGGTAGGATGTGAGGAGGAGGAGGAGAGAGAGGAGAGAGAGACAAGGAGATACAGAGGAGAGAGAGAGAGAGATTATGTGTGGAGAGAGAGAGGTAGGAACATGCAGGAGAGAGAGAGAGAGAGAGAGAGAGAGACAGACAGACAGAGAAGATGGAAAAGCAAGTGAATGGAATCAGGAATAGGAGGAGAGGACAGGTTCATGAGAAGCTGAGGCTGGGAGAAGTAGATCTGGAGGTGTGTGTGTGTGTGTGTGTGCGTGTGTGTGCCGTGTGTGTTGTGGTGTGTGGTGTGTGTGCGTGTGGTGTTGGCATGTGTGTGTGTGTGGGTTGGGGGAGGCAGCCAAGCGGAATTAATCTACAAATTAGAATGAATAATTAAGTCCCGGGAATCCCAAAGGAATGGGAGGGAAGAGTGAAGGAAAATGAAGGTGTATGTGTGTGTGTGTGTGTGTGTGTGTGTGTGATGTGTGCGTGTGTGTGTGTGTGTGGTTGTTGTGTGTGTGGTGTGTGTGTGATGTGTGTGTGTGGTTCCTCAGGCTCCAATAAGATGCAAGCAGATCAGCCTCGAGAAGGAGAGAGAAGTTGAGACGACAAATCAACTTGTAGTTCCTTAGGACACACGGCAGGACTACGCTTTGGAACGTGACATTCGACTGACGTTTTAGAACCAAGCTTCTAGAACCAACTTTCCCAGCAGGCCCAGCTGCTCTAGAACCCTGATTCTAGAACCCAGATTCTAGATCCTTGTCTAGGTTCTGGCACTGTAGTGCAATCGTGGAGCGGGCGGGGCGAGTCTCAAAAACTAAACCGCCCCTCACTTGAGAAAATAGAATTGAATAACTTTCGACTAATTCAAACACGACATTCAATACGTTGTGTTGGCACTCTCTCTCTCTCTCTCTCTCTCTCTCTCTCTCTCTCTCTCTCTCTCTCTCTCTCTCTCGCCGTCGGGCCGTTTTGCGCCGTCGTCTCGCGGCCGTAAATCAAATTACGTTCAGAAACACGACACCGTAACGCGGTTAGCGGCTGACTCGGCGCTTTCTGGCCGACGCGTGATGGATGAAAACGGCGGCGGTAATTCTCGCGCCCGTCCTCCTCCTCCTCCGGTGTTCGCCGTCTTAAAAACAAAACACTCAAGCGGCCCCTCAACCGTCTCCCTTTGTCTCCCATTACTTATATTTTATTTCGCATCTCTCCGCCGCCAAAGCGAGACTAATACGGTATAGATCCAGTCTGAGCCGAGATTTTGATTATCGATCATTCATCACCGGCGTATATGCAGATAATGAGGCTTTAATGGCAAAATCATTTCTGTTGTCCCCTTGGAGGAACAACGATGAGTAAATTAATCAGTCGGCGGGGGATGGGCCGGTCGGAGCCTCCTGCGGTCGACTCCCGGAAGAAAAGTCCTTTATTGAGCACCTGGCGGTCTCCAGACTGATTCCGCTGCTTGATTGCCTGTATCTGCATTCACTCGTTCACATTTTTCCCGCGACACTCATGAGAGAATTATGATTTCGCCGACGGGTACACATCTGCGTCTCTCCGTCGCCACTATACCTTAGGAGCACCTCTCCGAAGAATACGGTCCAAAGGGTAATTCCAAGCACTTCTCAACCTGGAGACCCATTTGTTCCCCATTCCTTCGCGGTGTAACCGACTTAATGTGGACGACAATTTTGGAAATTGGTCCAGTATTGAGCGAGAGCACATTGAAACCCTCTGGATCTCGAGAGGATGTCAACGTAGGTCCTCTGAAAGTGCCTTTTTGGCCAGGCTGGGATTGTTAGCGTCGTGTTGGACAACTGCTATGGAAAGGAATTCAACCTTTTTTCTGTCACTCGTTACTTGGACCAATTTCCAAAAGTGCTCTTTGTATCAGTTAGACCCCAAAACGATCGGGGACCTCATGAATCACAATCAGAAATCAGAAACAGCTTTATTGCACCAATTTCACGAAACCACAAAGAATGTGATTTTGCAAAATCGGTGCCTAACTTTGAAACATTAAACCGAGAGTAATAATAATATAGAATTTATATCTATTCACCGCTCGAATATAATCTGGCCCCCGAGAGGAAAAGGAAGATGGAAGAGACATTTGTTCCGGATTTCTACACTCAGTCAGTGACGCCTGAATGTCCCACTCGAGGGCTGAGTTGACTAAAGTCTCTCTCTGTCTTTGTCTCCGTTGTCTCCTCGGTGCGTCGGCAGGCTTTGAAGCGCGGACGTCTGGCTGACTCGGAGACGACGACGACGACGATGATGATGATGATGATGATGACGGGAAGACGGAAGACGCCGGGGACGACGCCGAACACCGTCGAGTCTTCGCCGCCGACTGGGAACGAGGACGGTGCGATGCGATGCGATGGACGCCGCGAGATGACAAGATGGACGCCGCGAGATGACAAGATGTCCGCCGCGAGAGTGACGGCTTTGTTACTGTATGAGTGCACAAAGAAACAAACATGGCGTCTGTTTTATTCTTTAATCTTTCCCTGTGTCCTGATGCTGTCGGATCCTCTTAGACCCGATCGTAACTCCGCCGCCGTCTCCTCTCCTTATTTTGATCCGTCACAAGCTTCATAAATAATGTTTGTTGTTATCAGACCACAGCAAGGTACGGTGTGTTTGTGTTGGCAGGAGGATGATGAGGGGGGGGGGGCGACGACAGAATGAGGAAGAGGATGAAAGAACGATGAAGAGGATGAGGAGGAGGGGGTTGGGGGGGATGCCAACGAGAGGAAGAAGATGATGATGATGATGATGAAAGAGGAGAGCGAGAGGCTGGTGGAGTGGAGGATCTCCGCCGTGAGAGATGCGATCCCTCGGCGACGTCAGGGACGACGTCTTGTCGCCTCGCGCCGGCACGCCGACGTGCATCCGGGCGACGTGGATTAAACACACACGCGTGTCAGGGAAACACACACAGGCACGCACACACCACACACACACACACATGTATGTTCTGCGTGTGTGTGTGTGTGTTTGAGGAAGAAGACTCGAGGAAATGAGGAAGATGAGGTGAGGAAGAGCTTAACAAGACAAACACAGAGTCCGTAACGACCAATCAGATCGCTGCTGCTTCCAATAAGTGTCACTTGTGTGTGTGTGTGTGTGTGTGTGTGTGTGTGTGTGTGTGTGTGTGTGTGTGTGTGTGTGTGCAGGTCTGCGCAGGGCCCTCGCGGACGTTTGTAAAGTTAACCGCGGGTCAATTACAGGCTAATGGCGACAGATAACCGCCCCCCAATACGTTGTATTACTCCAATTGCACACTAATTGGTCCAATTAGAACCAATTAAGGCTCCGCCCGCCCGCTCGCTCGTTGGGAGAGCCCCGCGCTGACAGAGGCTCCGGAACCACGGGGCGTTCCGCGCTCATCGGTGTGACGGGAACACGTAATGAACACACACTGCATGTACATGTGCGCACACACACACACACACACACACACACACGCACACACACACGCACACACACACACACACACACACACACACACACACACACACACACACACACACACACACACATACAGATCGTCACACCCTCCCTCCCTCATTTCAGACTTTTTTTCTCTCTTGCTTTCTTTTCATTCTCTCTCAGCTCTCTCTCTCTCTCTCTCTCCATCTCAGCTCTCTTCTCTCTCTTCTCTGCTCTCCCCCAACTCAGTCTCTCTCTCTCTCTCTCTCTCTCTCCTCCTCTCTCTCACTCAGCTCTCTCTCTCTCTCCCCCCCTCTCTCTCTCTCTCTCTCTCTCTCTCTCTCTCTCTCCAATATCAATTTCAATTCAAGTCAATGCTCTCTCTCTCTCTCTCTCTCTCAAACTGACTCATGACACATGAAGACAACAGGTAAACAACAGGACAACACAACAGGACAACAACACATGAAGACAACAGGTAAACAACAGGACAACAACACATGAAGACAACAGGTAAACAACAGGACAACACAACAGGACAACAACACATGAAGACAACAGGTAAACAACAGGACAACACAACAGGACAACAACACATGAAGACAACAGGTAAACAACAGGACAACACAACAGGACAACAACACATGAAGACAACAGGTAAACAACAGGACAACACAACAGGACAACAACACATGAAGACAACAGGTAAACAACAGGACAACAACACATGAAGACAACAGGTAAACAACAGGACAACAACACATGAAGACAACAGGTAAACAACAGGACAACACAACAGGACAACAACACATGAAGACAACAGGTAAACAACAGGACAACACAACAGGACAACAACACATGAAGACAACAGGTAAACAACAGGACAACAACACATGAAGACAACAGGTAAACAACAGGACAACAACACATGAAGACAACAGGTAAACAACAGGACAACAACACATGAAGACAACAGGTAAACAACAGTGAGACACAACGGTCAGCTCGTAGACACAGGACAGGACAACACAACAGCGCTGGACGGACACCGAGGAGACAAGGGAATTCTGGAGCATTGTGTTTGCTTGGGGGGTGGGGGGGGGGGCTGGGAGGGGCGGAGTTAATGATATGCTGTGTTTGAGTAAGGTGGTGGGGGGGTGGAGTAGGGGGTGTGGGGTGGGGGGCGTGGTTTATTTTGGCTGACATTCACGTTCGTTTCCAGCCTCATCTCATGCACCACCATGTCCTCCCCCCGGGAGCAGGTGTGTGTGTGTGTGTGTGTGTGTGTGTGTGTGTGTGTGTGTTGTGTGTGTGTGTGTGTGTGTGTGTGTGTGTGTGTGTCTGTGTGTGTGTGTGTGTGTGTGTGTGTGTGTGTGTGTGTGTGTGTGTGTGTGTGTGTGTGTGTGTGTGTGTGTGTGTGTGTGTGTGTCTGTGTGTGTCTCTGTGTGTGTGTGTGTGTGTGTGTGTGTGTGTGTGTGTGTGTGTGTGTGTGTGTCTGTGTGTGTCTCTGTGTGTGTGTGTGTGTGTGTGTGTGTGTGTGTGTGTGTGTGTGTGTGTGTGTGTGTGTGTGTGTGTGTGTGTGTGTGTGTGTGTGTGTGTGTGTGTGTCTGTGTGTGTGTGTGTGTGTGTGTGCTCTGTGTGTGTGTGTGTGTGTGTGTGTGTGTGTGTGTCTTAGCTCTCAGCCAGGACAGACAGTACTATGAAGGTCTGTCTGTCTGAGGGGAGAGGAGGGGGTGGGGGGGGAGCAGACAGACTCTGCCACCGGGAGACTTTAGAATCATCCAGAACAACATTACCCTTCACCCAAAGGCTCTTCCTTCTAACACGTGCACCGTGAAATATTCACACCGTGTTGAGTAAAAAGTATGTTCCTTCGTCTTCCATGAATCAACCTCTCCATCTCAACTAAAGTATTCTTCAACTTTCCAAAACAGCCTTTTGTTATATATTGGGGGTTTTCTCTCCATAATCACACGTTTAGCGGTGGCGTGACAGACAAGTGCAGTCAAGGTACATTAATTAATTAACCATTAATTAACATTAATAATGAGTTAATGCCGTAATAAGCATAGTGTTCGTGTGTTCACGTTAATCAAGGCGACGGCATCCTAACCCGACCTCTAACCTCGTGGGTGACGCGTTCATATTAACGTGCGCTTTTCTGCGTTACCTAACGTCGACGGACGGCTCATTAATGCAGCCGGAGCGTCAAGTGTTACCAAAACATTTGTGCTGCGTATCGTCTCACCGCAAAAAAAAATTCAAAAAAAAACAGACGGCGAGGCAACACCCTGCGCCGCTGGCACCGCGGAGACTCACACGTTTGCTATACGCTACACGCTACACGCTACACGCTCACACCCGACGGTGTTAGCGTCGCTCGCTAACACCGTCACGTTCGTACCTCCGCATCCACACACGCGGCGCACAGCTGTAACATCGGTAGCACGCGGGACGCAACATCTTACGAGATACGTCGTCGAATGCAAATGAGCAAAGTTTGATTTTTTTGCCCCAAAAAGTTTGCGGGGACAACATCTCTGATATCTGCAAAGTATACGGTAGGTGGAGGCTATGGGGCGTAGTTACACGAGGGAATACGAGTTTTACAGGGACGACGCTTCTCATTTCCGAAATGTATAGGCTGGAGCTACAGGGCGTAGTTACGCGACGAAATAAGAGGTTTATCGGGACGACGCTTCTCATTTCTGAGAGGTATAGGCAGGGGCTTCGGGGGGCGTAGTTACGCGACGGAATAAGGGGTTTATCGGGACCACGGGGGTTCGGGAAGGGTGAGCGGCTTGCTGGAGGCGGTTAGACACCGGAGCTGCGTTTGAAGGGGGAACTTTTGAAGCGTTCTTTTCCACCTCATCTCCGTCCGTCCGTCAGTCCGTCCGTCTGGGGAATACGGTGAAAAAAAACGCCCGCAGTTGTTGCCGACGCGCCGTGCGTCTCCGAGGACTCGGCTCAGCGCAGAGGCAAAGTCTTACGGTTTGCGTCGCCGTAGGATCGGGGGGGGGGTGGTGCAGGCAACATGGAGGACTGGTAAACATTGTTCACGTGCATATATGGCCAACATTAAAAAGATGAAGTTGAAGTTCTCCTTTTAAGTCTTCGGACGCAAGTCTTAATAGTAAAATCGGATAAATAAATAAATACAAGCAGAATCTGACGCATTCGCAATCATCATTGCAGATTGCAATCAATTTTGGTTGAGTAAAAAGACAAGTAATTGGGCGATTAATTAGACGTTGATTGAGGTGCTGCGTGAACCCACAAGAACAAGAACAACTCATTTGAACTCAGGGAGAGAGAATGGTCCAAACGAACCCAGTCGCAGTCAGCCACACGGCTAACAGCTAACCGCTAACCTGTCTCAGTCAGCACCCAGAGGACGAAGTTAACTTTCTGGGTCATCGCCCGCCTGCACGGATAAAGAAAAAGTCCCCGCAAGTCTCAAGTCTCAGGTCTCAAGTCTCAAGTCTCAAGTCTCAAGTCCCAGCAGGTCCCCAGCGCTGGGCTGGCAGATCCCTGAATAAAAGTGGTTTATGGGGACAGCGGTTCACCCTTTCCTCCGCGGAGAGAAAAGCAGTTTATGTCGTCCGGTCGCTTTCTGAAAGGTGAGCTGAGGGGGTCCCGGCGGGGGGGGGGGGGGTACGTGACGAACCAGACGTACGCCGAACGGAAGGGAAGTGATTTTTTTTTCCCCCGAGTGTGAGAAGGAGGGGTCGGCAGGGGGGGGGGGGGGGGAATATTAAAACCCTGCTTCAGAAAAGGAGGGAAAATACGAGGCGATAATTATGAAAATACAGGGAATAGAGACGCGCTGCGGTGAACTCCCTGTCACCCGCCGCACGATTTCACACGTCACCAGCGCCGCTGCCGCCACCACCACCACCACCATCACCACCACCGCCGCCACCACCGCCACCACCACCACCACCACCACCACCACCGCATCCTCCATCCTCCTCCCCAACTTTTTATTTATTCACTTCTTCTCATCTCTCATCTTTCTCTGCCGATCGCTCTCTCTCTCCCCCCTCTCTCTTCCGTGACTCATCTCTCACTCCCCCATTCCCCCCCCAACACCCTTTTTTTCTTGGGTATCCTTTCTTCCCCTTCTCTCTCTCTCTCTCTCTCTCTCTCTCTCTCTCTCTCTCTCTCTCTCTCTCTCTCTCTCTCTCTCTCTCTCTCTCTCTCTCTCTTTCTCTCTGGCTTTCACGCTCGACTCTTTTTGAAAACATCCCAGAGCCTTTCAATTTGCAACCCCTCTCTCTCTCTCTCTCTCTCTCTCTCTCTCTCTCTCTCTCTCTCTCTCTCTCTCTCTCTCTCTTTCCTCTCTCCCCTCCCCTCTCTCCTCTCTTCTCTCTCTCTCTCTTCTCTCCTCTCTCTCTCTCCTCCTGTCTCTCTCTCCTCTCTCTCCTCTCTCCTCCTCCTCTCTCTCTCTCTCTCTCTCTCTCTCTCTCTCTCTTCTCTCTTCTCTCCTCCCCTCTCTATCTCCTTCTCTCACTCTCTCCCTCCCTCTCTCTCTCTGTTCAATTGTTGTCTGTGAGTTTAGATTTGATCAATGAGATGTTCCGGAGGAGGTAGGGGTGTGTGTGTGTGTGTGTGTGTGTGTGCATGTGTGCGTGTGCGTGTGTGTGTGCATGTGTGTGCGTCTGCGTGTGATGGCAGGTGTCTGGAAATCTCTAACTTCTCAACACGTCAACACAACACGCGTGTGCGGTTGCTGTGGCGGCCGCGGTGTAAACCGGCAGTCTCCATTAACCGGCGTTAACCGTTTTCGAAGGGAAAAATAACTTCCCGCTCTCTCAAAGTTTCCCGGTTTGCTGCAACCAAACTTGCAGGAGTCGTACTGGAGGGGGAGGAGCCTAAACGAGAGCTTCTCGGCTCCTCTCAGGAAAAATAACGGATGTTGAGTTTGTTCGTTAGGAATAATAAAAAGCTATTTTCATCGAGGCTCGGTTCATTCTCCTGCTATTTTACTCGGTATTTATTTTTGGAGGCAGTAACTCAGGAGGTATAAGAGTGGTTGTCTGGCAACAGGAAGGTTGCTGGTTCGATCCCCGGGCTCCTCCCCCTCCTAGCTGTCGAGGTGTCCCTGAGCAAGACGCCACCTAACCCTACCTGCTCCTGACGTGTTGGTTGTTGTGGTCTAAGCGCAATTTACCGCAAATTAATTAATTCGATTAGAATTTAAATAGAGGCTATTTCAATGTCGCACGGATACTTTTCGACGAGACGGAATCCCCGATGCACACACACTCTCTCTCTGAGGAGGAGGAGGAGGATGAGGATGAGGAGGAGGAGGAGGAAGAGGAAGAGGAAGAAGAGGAGGAGGTGTTGGGGACAGCGGGAGGAGGCGAGAGGAGAGAGAGGAGAGAGGAGAGAAGAGAGAGTGGAGTGCCAGACATCTCATTCCCGCGGGAGTTTGTCGGGTTCTCGGTACAGTAGAGCTGCGAGAGAGAGACTGCTGGAATAATGTACTGTATATATAGAGAGAGAGAGAGAGAGAGAGAGTAGCTGGGAGGTGGAGGGGGGGAGACGGAGAGGGGGGGACACATGCGAGGGAGAGAAGTGGGGAGAGAGAGAGAGAGAGATGGAGAGACAAGGAGTGAGAGAGGTGTGGGCAGATATGCAAGAGAAAGGAAAGGGAGCGAGAAAAGAGGAGACAGAGAGAGACAGAGGAATAGATAGATACAGTAGAGAGAGAGAGAGAGAGAGAGAGAGAGAGAGAGAGAGAGAGAGAGAGAGAGAGAGAGAGAGAGAGAGAGAGAGAGCTACAGTAGATAGAGAGATAGATAGACCTGTGCTACCTGTGTTACCTGTGCTACCTGTGCTACCTGTGCTACCTGTGTTACCTGTGCTACCTGTGCTACCTGTGCTACCTGTGTTACCTGTGCTACCTGTGTACCTGTGTTACCTGTGCTACCTGTGTTACCTGTGCTACCTGTGTTACCTGTGCTACCTGTGCTACCTGTGTTACCTGTGTTACCTGTGCTACCTGTGTTACCTGTGTTACCTGTGCTACCTGTGCTACCTGTGCTCCTGTGCTTACCTGTGTTACCTGTGTTACCTGTGTACCCTGTGCTACCTGTGTTACCTGTGCTACCTGTGTTACCTGTGCTACCTGTGTTACCTGTGCTACCTGTGCTACCTGTGTTACCTGTGTTACCTGTGCTACCTGTGTTACCTGTGCTACCTGTGCTACCTGTGTTACCTGTGTTACCTGTGCTACCTGTGTTACCTGTGTTACCTGTGTTACCTGTGCTACCTGTGCTACCTGTGTTACCTGTGTTACCTGTGTTACCTGTGTTACCTGTGTTACCTGTGTTACCTGTGCTACCTGTGTTACCTGTGTTACCTGTGTTACCTGTGTTACCTGTGTTACCTGTGCTACCTGTGTTACCTGTGTTACCTGTGCTACCTGTGCTACCTGTGTTACCTGTGCTACCTGTGCTACCTGTGTACCTGTGTTACCTGTGCTACCTGTGCTACCTGTGTTACCTGTGCTACCTGTGCTACCTGTGTTACCTGTGTTACCTGTGCTACCTGTGTTACCTGTGTTACCTGTGCTACCTGTGTTACCTGTGTTACCTGTGCTACCTGTGTTACCTGTGTTACCTGTGTTACCTGTGTTACCTGTGTTACCTGTGTTACCTGTGCTACCTGTGTTACCTGTGCTACCTGTGCTACCTGTGTTACCTGTGCTAGTTATATCAAACTTTAGTTTATTTAGTTTGATGTCCACTACACCACCAGCATATGTGTGTATGTGTGTGTGTGTTGAACTTATGACTCACAACGCTAAATATTTATGCTCCCAGTCAACACACCAGGCCCCACTTGCTATGTTTGCATATGACAGCCATGACTTGACTTATAATATCCAGTATGTACCATTATACATCATTTATTAATATTTGTTCATCATTCTCATCCGTGGGCGACGTTCTGTTTGTCTGTCTGTCACTCAGATACACTCTCTCTCTCTCTCTCTCTCTCTCTCTCTCTCTCTCTCTCTCTCTCTCTCTCTCTCTCTCTCTCCTTCTATCCCTCTCCCTCCATCTCCCTTTCTCTACCTTCATTGCTAGGTCTCCCATCCTCTCTCTCTCTCTCTGTCTCCCACTCTCTCTCGCTCTCTCTCTCTCTCTCTTTCCTCTCTGTGTGACTTCTCTCTCTCTCTCTCTCTATTTCCTCTCTGTGTGAGTCCTCTCTCTCTCTCTCTCTCTCTCTTCGCCACTCTCTCTCTCTCTGTCCCCACACTTCTCTCTCTCTTGTCTTACTC
>PIJE02007078.1:9520-13480 GCA_002895965.2 Coryphaenoides rupestris | reverse complement strand
ACGCTGCTGGGAACCTCAGAAGGTCGCACGCTTAAAACTGTCGTTTGAACGTCTTTCTGTTTTCTATTTATGATCCATTCGTTCTTTTTTTTTGTCTCCAACTTCTGAAGGTCAAGTCACTAAAGCGGCCCTGTGTTGAGTCACCCTCCCCTGGAAAATGGGAGGAAAAAAGAAAAAACGTACAAAGAGAGAGAGAGAGAGAGAGAGAGAGAGAGAGAGAGAGAGAGAACGAATATCACATTTTGGACAAAATTGAGTCTGTGGAACGCCAGCCAGCCAGCGGTGGTGGTGGTGAACTGGGGAGTTGATGGTCTCGGAGTGACGTGTCCACGGAGAGTGTGTGTGTGTGTGCGTGCGTGTGTGTGCGTGTGTGTGTGCGTGTGTGCGTGTGTGTGTGTGTGTGTGTGTGTGTGTGGAGGGGTGGGGAGGGACAAACCGGAGTGTTTGAGGTGGTCTGTCAGGCGGAATTCTGAGTCCAGGAGTGAAATGGCCTGTCAAGGGTTGATGTATGGAGGAGATGGGGGAAGAGAGAGAGAGAGTTGGCACCGTATGCACACGCTCTCTCTCTCTCTCTCTCTTTCTCTCTCTCCCTCTCTCTCTCCCTCTCTCTCTCCCTCCCTCTCTCTCTCTCTCCCTCTCTGCCTCGTGGTGAGTGCAGTAATTTCATACGGCCAAATCCATTCTAGATTGAAAACCGTGACTTTTGCCATCAGAAATAAAAATATAACAAGAATGACGATTTCCAAATTTCGATTCCGTCTCGTTTCTTTCCGCCGTCCGCGGGGAAAGAAAGGAGCGCGAGTGTTTTCTTTAGGAACAAAGACGGGATTTTGCCCAAACGGTGAAAAATCTGCGAAATTCCGTTTTTTTTAGCTTCTTCTTTTTTTGTTGCTGCTGCTGCTGCCTGATGTGCTTCCTCACAGCGGCCTTGTGCTCCGGACCCCGACGTTGGTCTGCTCGGCTGTACTCGGCTGGGTTTCCATCCTGGGCCTTCCTCCTCCTCCTCCTCTTCCTCCTCCTCCTCCTCCTCCTCTTCCTCCTCCTCCTCCTCTCCCACTCCTCTCCTCGTCTCCTGGACGACGAGGAGATTCCCATGGATGTCAGCTGAGGCTTTTTGCCCTGCTGCTGTGCCCCCCCCACCACCTCTTCCTCCATCTCCTCCTCCATCTCCAACCCTGCCTCCTCCATCTCCATCTCCATCTCCTCCCTTCCTCCACTCAACCTCCAACCAAATCCCCATCCTCCTCATCTCTCCTTCCAACGCCGCCCTCCCCCCCTACCACCCCAAGCCCCTAGCTCCACCCTCTACTCTCTCCAATAGGGATTAGAGGGCGGAGAGGGAAACAGAGAGAAAGAGAAGAGCCCCCCCCCCCCCCCCCCCCCCCCCCCCCCCACCCCCCCCCCCCCCCCCCCCCCCCGACCGAAGACCACCGACCACGTGAGCGAACGACACCCGCCGCCCCTCGCGCCCACGAGCCAGAGACCTTGAGGAGAACAGAGGGAGAGGAGAGAGAGAGAGAGAGAGAGAGAGAGAGAGTGTGTGTGTGTGTGTGTGTGTGTTGAGGGGCATTTAAAAGTCTGTCCAAGCCGGTGCCCGGGCGCTGGGCTCCAGGAGGCACCTGACTCGTGAGGTCGTTCAGGTTCGCGGTGGAGGAGGAGCCTCAGATCACCGCGACATTAGCCAGCGGCTCGCTAGTTGGCCAGCATCTTATCCTAGCGTATAGCACAGCTAGCGACGCGGCTGCCAAACAGGATACGATATCCACGCGTTGCGAAGGTGAATCAATCCTATGATGGATACGCAGAGAGAGAGAGAGAGAGAGAGAGAGAGGGAGAGAGAGAGAGAGAGAGAGAGAGGGGAGAGAGAGAGGGAGAGAGAGAGAGAGAGAGAGCGACAGAGAGAGGGGGAGAGGGAGAGAGAGGAGAAAGAGAGGGAGAGAGTTGGAGAGAGAGAGAGATGGGGAAGAGGAGAGAGGAGACAATAGAGAGGGGGGGGAGAGAGAGGAGAGAAGAGGGAAGGAATTGGAATTGAAATTGAATGAGAGAGAGAGAGAGAGAGAGAGAGAGAGAGAGAGAGAGAGAGAGAGAGAGAGAGAAGGAAATGAATTGGAAATGAATTGAGGAGAGAGGAGAGAGAGGAGCGAGGAGGGAGGAGAGAGAGAGGATGAAAGAGAGAGAGGAGGGAGAGGAGAGAGGAGAGACCAGCGAAGTTGGGAGATGAGAGTCAAGAGAGGATGGAGAGAGAGAGAGAGAGAGGGAGAAGGAGAGGAGAAGAAAGCGAGAGAGGGAGAGAGAGAGAGAGACAGCGAGTTGGAAGTAGGAGAAGAGTTCAGGAAAGAGCATGGAGAGAGAGAGAAGAGGAGAGAGGAGAGGGAGAGAGAGAGAGAGAGAGAGAGAGAGAGAGAGAAAATAATGCTGTTGGAAAAATTGGGTCACAAACCCAGCTGTGGAAAATCTAGAAGAGAGGTCGGTTCCCACCGCTCGGCAGGCAGGTCTCGCACGCCCACGCTAGCGCTAGCCCCTGGAACCGCCCGCGGCAAAGGTAACCAATACGCTCGTGCTAACGCTAACGCTAACGCTAAGGCCAAGGGACTGCAGCGATGCTCGTCTTCTGAGCAGCAGACTGACTGACGTGCAGCGGTGGCTGAGTCACTCACGACACACACACACACACACGCACACACACACCACGGTGAAACACACACGCACACACACAGACACACACACACACACACACACACCACGGTGAAACACACACACACACGCACACACACACACACACACGCCACACGCAGACACACACACATGCACACACATGCATGCAGACACACATGCACATGCATGCGCACACACACACACACACACACGCAGACACACACACATACAAACACACACACACACACACACAGTGAAAGACACACATACACACTTAGACACACACATGCACACACAAGCATGCATGCGCACACACACACACACACGCGCACACACACAAATGCACACGCATACACGGACGCACACATGCAAACACACACACACAGATGCAGACACACACACATGCACACACACACACGGACACACACACGCCAGACACACACGCAAACACACACACACACAGACACACGGACGCACACATGCAAACACACACACACACGGAAGCACACATGCAAACACACACACACGCAGACACACACATACACACACAAACACTACACACATGCACACACACACACAGACACACACACACACACAGACACACAGACACACACACACACACGCTACAGCCCCGAGCATAGGCCTTCTGTACTGTACTGTATCGTCACACTCATACTGTTGACTGACGCAGTTGGCCTAACATCCCTGCAGGCCCCTCGTGGTGGTGGTGGTGGTGGCGGCGGCGGCGGCGGCGGCGGCGGTTCCCATCAGACCGGAGCCCCTTAATCGTCTCCCGTTCCGCTCGAAACAGGAACAGGGGGGGGGGCCCTCGGTCGCCGTTTCGAAACGCAACTCGTCGCAGCGCTCGCGTCGCGTCGCGCCCGCTGGCCGTCCGCACCGTCGTACTACTCCAGCGCTTAATGTCGCGCGCGGGAGAGAGAGCGGTGGCCCCGCCGGCGCCCGCCAACGACCGCGTGGTCCTGTGTATAATTGTGTCGTTTTTCCCCCCGGGACCCGTGGTTTTCCAAATTTGATGGAATTGGTTTTTTTTGTGGAGTTTTGGCTGAAGCCCCTCGAAGCCCACGAGAGAGTCTGTGCAGCAGCTCTCCCCGGGGTCTTGGACGCGGCAGGAGGACGGCTTTTTGGCTCCGGCCTCGAGCTCGTCAACCTCACTTCAAATTATCCTCGTTAACGAATATTCCGATGGGAAATGGCCGTTTGTCTGCGTAGCGATACTCTCTCGTACTTGTACTCGGTGGGGGGGCCTGTAAACGCGCTGGACGCGGACCAGCCGCGGGACGCCCG
>PIJE02007077.1:0-2500 GCA_002895965.2 Coryphaenoides rupestris | reverse complement strand
GTGCGTCGCACCATTTATGCCAAGACTACTACCAGAGGGATCCAATTGGGCCCGTGAAAAAACATTTAAAGAGACAGTTCCTTATGGATGTTATGTGTCAGTCAACAGCTGCAGTTGAGTGAAGCGACTCATGCTCCAACTCTACATGCGTCGTCATTTGCGGGAACATTAAGAATTCATGCACAACACATTATGAACATATCTCTCTTCCAGTGCTCTATTTAAGATGATGAATTCTTAATGCGTATTAGAGGAACAAACCTTTTAATGTCTTCATGGGCTCCTTTAAACACGCTCCCCGAGGCCCCTGGGCAGCCAGGCCCTCCACGACACCAGCATACAGGAACCACCTTGTTTACTGGAGCGTTGACTCAGGAGTCGGTCTGTAGCGTTGACTCAGGAGTCGGTCTGGAGCGTTGACTCAGGAGTCGGTCTGTAGCGTTGACTCAGGAGTCGGTCTGGAGCGTTGACTCAGGAGTCGGTCTGTAGCGTTGACTCAGGAGTCGGTCTGTAGCGTTGACTCAGGAGTCGGTCTGTAGCGTTGACTCAGGAGTCGGTCTGTAGCGTTGACTCAGGAGTCGGTCTGTAGCGTTGACTCAGGAGTCGGTCTGTAGCGTTGACTCAGGAGTCGGTCTGTAGCGTTGACTCAGGAGTCGGTCTGGAGCGTTGACTCAGGAGTCGGTCTGGAGCGTTGACTCAGGAGTCGGTCTGGAGCGTTGACTCAGGAGTCGGTCTGTAGCGTTGACTCAGGAGTCGGTCTGGAGCGTTGACTCAGGAGTCGGTCTGGAGCGTTGACTCAGGAGTCGGTCTGTAGCGTTGACTCAGGAGTCGGTCTGTAGCGTTGACTCAGGAGTCGGTCTGTAGCGTTGACTCAGGAGTCGGTCTGTAGCGTTGACTCAGGAGTCGGTCTGGAGCGTTGACTCAGGAGTCGGTCTGTAGCGTTGACTCAGGAGTCGGTCTGTAGCGTTGACTCAGGAGTCGGTCTGGAGCGTTGACTCAGGAGTCGGTCTGGAGCGTTGACTCAGGAGTCGGTCTGTAGCGTTGACTCAGGAGTCGGTCTGTAGCGTTGACTCAGGAGTCGGTCTGTAGCGTTGACTCAGGAGTCGGTCTGTAGCGTTGACTCAGGAGTCGGTCTGTAGCGTTGACTCAGGAGTCGGTCTGTAGCGTTGACTCAGGAGTCGGTCTGTAGCGTTGACTCAGGAGTCGGTCTGTAGCGTTGACTCAGGAGTCGGTCTGTAGCGTTGACTCAGGAGTCGGTCTGTAGCGTTGACTCAGGAGTCGGTCTGGAGCGTTGACTCAGGAGTCGGTCTGGAGCGTTGACTCAGGAGTCGGTCTGTAGCGTTGACTCAGGAGTCGGTCTGTAGCGTTGACTCAGGAGTCGGTCTGTAGCGTTGACTCAGGAGTCGGTCTGGAGCGTTGACTCAGGAGTCGGTCTGTAGCGTTGACTCAGGAGTCGGTCTGTAGCGTTGACTCAGGAGTCGGTCTGGAGCGTTGACTCAGGAGTCGGTCTGTAGCGTTGACTCAGGAGTCGGTCTGTAGCGTTGACTCAGGAGTCGGTCTGTAGCGTTGACTCAGGAGTCGGTCTGTAGCGTTGACTCAGGAGTCGGTCTGTAGCGTTGACTCAGGAGTCGGTCTGTGAGCGTTGACTCAGGAGTCGGTCTGGAGCGTTGACTCAGGAGTCGGTCTGTAGCGTTGACTCAGGAGTCGGTCTGGAGCGTTGACTCAGGAGTCGGTCTGGAGCGTTGACTCAGGAGTCGGTCTGGAGCGTTGACTCAGGAGTCGGTCTGTAGCGTTGACTCAGGAGTCGGTCTGTAGCGTTGACTCAGGAGTCGGTCTGTAGCGTTGACTCAGGAGTCGGTCTGTAGCGTTGACTCAGGAGTCGGTCTGGAGCGTTGACTCAGGAGTCGGTCTGTAGCGTTGACTCAGGAGTCGGTCTGTAGCGTTGACTCAGGAGTCGGTCTGTAGCGTTGACTCAGGAGTCGGTCTGTAGCGTTGACTCAGGAGTCGGTCTGTAGCGTTGACTCAGGAGTCGGTCTGTAGCGTTGACTCAGGAGTCGGTCTGGAGCGTTGACTCAGGAGTCGGTCTGTAGCGTTGACTCAGGAGTCGGTCTGTAGCGTTGACTCAGGAGTCTGATGATTGACAGGTGTTCTCCTTCCAACACCGCCGTCCAAACACGTTCTGGCTGCAGCTGATTGGACGAGAGCTGTCCCTCGCGTGGTCGCCGTGGACACGGAGATGGAGCAACATGGCTGCCGGTTACGTTATGAAAACACTTCACTGAGATGAGTTCCTGGAGACAATCTGGGCGGGAAATCAGTCGTCCGGTCCGTGACTCCGTGACTCCGTGACTCCGTGACTCCGTCTTCATCTCAGATCGCCGACGGTTCGTTTAAAAGTTTTCCATGCGAGTTTCCAGCGGCGTCGAGTCGTGTCGGGCGGGCCCTCGATTCGCATAAAGTTGCCAGAATTCAACTTTATGCAAATGAATTCAGTTCGAAA
>PIJE02007075.1:0-7500 GCA_002895965.2 Coryphaenoides rupestris | reverse complement strand
ATTATTGCTTTCTATACGCTCTCTATGTCTGACTTCGAAGTTCCGTTCCAGTATAGCCCTGCTCTGCTCCTCAACTCATGTGCTCCTCAGACCTTCTGATACCTCCTTTAACAGGAGCAAAACGGACTTGTCCTGAAAGTATCTTTCCGCAAATCATCCAATGATGAAAACATCTCCGAAAACGTTTTATTATGACTCATTTCTGCGTCATTACAGCAAAGCGAGTCAGGAGACACCCAGCAAGGACTCTGGAAAGCAGATCCTGACTTCTCATCCAGCTAGCAAGAGCAAGATAAGGGCCAACGTCTCCAGGGCCTCCCAGGGCCACACGCCCGGGCACCAGTCCTCCCAGAAAAGGTGAGAGAGCTTCACTACGTAACTCCCTCCTTTCCCCCGCGTTTGGCTTTAAGATGGGGTCCATCTGCGAGCAATCCCCTATGATCCCACTGCTTCATTATCATCCATTATAAAGTTATACGCCCCCCCCCCCATCCCCCCCTCCTCCCCTATATTCCTATGCACAGTAAGACGGAGGAGCACTTCAGCGAGAGTTCCTCGGAGAGCGAGGAAGACGAGGAGCCGCCAGATCTCCGGCCCAAGAGCAACATGGACCTTCCCTCCGAATACTGGCAGATCCAGAAACTGGTCAAGTTGCTCAAGGTAGGAGCGAAACAGGGGAGTCATGAGCACAAACAACAGCGCTTTTGTGCGCGTAAAAAGTGTTAGTCGGGCTAAATGACAGGAAACAGGCGAACTCTGCTCTTTTTCTCTCCTCCGGCATCGTGCGGGAATTTCTCGACTGACCCCCGAGTCGACAATTCCAAAGGCATTTTCCTTTCCAAAGGGGCCATTGGCGAAGTCTAATGTCAAGTGAAGCATTTCGTGGCAATCAGTGTAAAAACCAATGAGCTACGTAACAGCACACAGCACCGGTGAGACATCATCACTCTGAAGCGCTCCTACAACACAATCTCAGTTGCAAACGGCATCGCCCATGTACACTTACATGGCCCTGAGGTGCAGCGAGCCAGGGGCCAATGGAGAAGAGACCCATCAGAGTAAAGAAGAGGTTTATTGTTAAAGCAACACTTCACTGTGGGATACATATATTTTTTAAGTGGCTTGCGGTGGTTTTGGACACAGGCACAGTAGGTTTTTGTTTTGAGGGTGCGAGGGGCAGGGCAGTGAAGAGTGGGAGGAGAGGATGGGAAAATATGAGGTAGGGGGCGGTCCCAACCATGGCAGCTGTCTGTACAATGCTTTTGTCCCTCACCACCACGGAAGCATAAAAGTGAAGTACGCCTGTGATAGGTATGACAGTCAGGGCATGACCTCTACCAGACTCTAGGTTCACAAAATATAATTGTACGAACCGGGAGTAGAACCCGCATCTTCCTAAATGAAAGTCTAAAGCCATTAGACTCCCTTACCTGCCTATGAGTGTAGCTCCGTATACATGCTAGTCCTCAACAGAAATACGGAAAAAACAATAAGACGTGTGCCGTTTGATGCCATCGACCCAGAGTGCATTGCGATGTAAACAACAATGGCGGCCTTGGTAAAAACGGCAGGAAAATGTGCATTCTGAAAGCAGTCTTTAAAAGGCTTTTTCGCAAAAAGTGCAAATGATTGTTGAAAATTATACAAAAGATAACATCATACATTGTGGTGTGATGGTTTTAGGCATGTGTGTGTGTGTGTGTGTGTGTGTGTGTGTGTGTGTCCTATGAGACGTGGCGGCACTGTGCAGCAGGAACCAACACGTGGCACATTTATTCATGGAAGTTTGTCCAGTAGTCGATATAATAACATTGCTTCCGTCAGAGTCCCAAGCCGGCCGCCGGCCAAGGCAAATATCTCCTTTATTCTAGCTGTGCATTGCCGCCCTTTTTTATTGTATTATTTTCTTCTTCTTCTTCTTCTTCGTCTCACCGCGGTATGAGGAGAACATTTCTACTGCAGGCAGAGTGACACACAGCTTCTCTGTTTTTCATTGTGTTCTAATAATATTTGCCGAAGGATATTTGCACAGTACAGGGGTTGGATATCTTATAATATACGACGTTTGGTATTCGAGCAACTTTGGGGGGGTTGTGCCCTTAACATGACTACATGGCTTTGACATACGTGTGTGTGTGTGTGTGTGTGTGTGTGTATCTGTGTGTGTGTGTGTTTTTTGTCTGTGTGTGTGTGTGTGTGTGTGTGTGTGTGTGTGTGTGTGTGTGTGCGTGTGTGTGTTGATTAGGTGAATTAGATGTACATACCTGGTTATTTTGCAATGTGAGCAGTGTTACATGGTCTCCATAGTGTTTGAGCAGCTGTGAACAGTTAGCCCGCTGTGTCCACCAGTGATGTGCTGGGTTTGATCACACACAGATGAGCGTGCACCTACCTACACGCAAGAATTTCTCATTTTCTACGTTTATTTTTATTGGATAAACGGGGGAATGTTTCAAATGCCAATTCAAAATGTAGGATGTATTTCTAAAGTCACTATTTCTATCAGTCAGTACTTCATGTTATTTCATGTTTTTTTCCGGCATTATGAGCAGAAATCTCGCATCAGAATCATAGAGGACAGGAAATCATATCCTTTTTTTTTTCTTCAATGGTGTGAACACCCATGTTGTTGCCAAAAGGCCTTCCCATGATGTTTGTGTAACGTTGAGCAAACTCGAGGGCAGAACGATCTAGATGTGGATAAGAAGACCTTGTTTCCTCCCCCGCTACCATTGCTTGTGTGTGTGTGTGTGTGTGTGTGTGTGTGCTCAACCCCTAATTAATGTTTCCCTCCCTCTGCTGGCCAGACACAGTACTACCACCACCTCCGGCTGCTCTGGGGAGAGCCCTAATTGCTGGCTAATTGCTACTACTAAACGTAATCCGGCCCCCTTGTGCGGAGGAGCCCGTGTGCGTCGGTACAGTCTGCTCTTCCTCGAGGTGAATCTGTGGCTAATTACATTGTAAACAGTGAACATCCGCGCCCGGCCCGTGGAGCGCGCGGTCTCCAATCTAAAACCCTTGTAATGCTTTCACAAGGTGTTTCATCTGGATACTTCACAGCCCCCCACTCCCTCCCCCATCATCATCATCATCACCCCCCACCCCCGTGCCGCCCCACCCCCTCGCCGGTGGCTAAGCGCGTAGCGCGCCGGCCGGGCAGATGGCGGCGGCTTACTTAAGGGTTTGTGTTTTTTATTTAATAGCGTCTCCCGTTTCAAACGTCGAACGGAGACGCGACCGCAAAGCCCCCCCCCCTCCCGCCCCTCCCCCATCCTGTCTCTCCCCTAGCCTGCATTACCCGAGGTAATGTTCGCACTTCTTCGTTTCCTAGCCCTTCAGCTCTCCTCAGCAGAGGCAGCAGTAATAGAAATATGACAACCACCCCCCCCCCCCCCCCCCGCACCCCAACCTCTTGCAACCACCGCTGTCCTGCATGGTCATACACACACACACACACACACACACACACATGCAAACACACGCACTGTGTACCGTGTGTGTGTGTGTGTGTGTGTCTGTGTGTGTATACGTGTCTGTGAGCACACAGACACGTATACACACACAGACACACACACACACACACACACACTAAGCCCACACACATAGACACACACACGCACACACACGCTCATGCACATGCACATGAATGCACACTTCACTCATGACCCAAAGGTCAAAAGGTTATCTCTCTGAAAGTCTCTTCACACACGCCCCCCTGCCCCTGCACATTTCAGTGCTCGGGGTTACAGAGCCTGTCTGCAGCAGCAGCACGGTAGTTTGCGTGGCTTCAGGAATACACTCCGAATATCTGAAAAGAGAGAAAGCCAAAAGTGGCTAAAGCAACCCTGAAGATGCTTATATCAAATTCCCAATATTCCCAATATTCGTTCCCAATTTTTTTTTTTATTTATGCCAGTATTCCCTGTTATCTGAGATTGGTTTGGATTTTCCCCTTGCATTGTTTTTTTGCCTCTTCTTGGATCTGGTTACAGCTCTCCAGTTATTTTTCCCATCCTAAGCTGTTACTAAGTTATTTTCCTCCATTCTGAGCGCCAAGTTTTTTTGTCCAACACTTTTAACAAATCGACCGACACAACAACAATGAGACGAAAGGCTGAATAGCATCCCGGTTACGGGATGAAACCGTATGGCTTCCGTTGGTTCCACTCCTGAGCATCTGCCTCAGCCCCACCGCCCACACCCACCCTTCCATATTTTGAAAAATACTGTCAGATGTTGTCAATGTTTTCAAAGAATGTCGGACAATACTTCAAGACCAAAGTTCTCGATCTGTTTTCTGTTCTCCTCCTGCGATCCGCTTCTAAACATAGCTTCTTCTGCTGCGTTTTTGGCGGGTGTTGGGGGTGGTGGTGGTGATTGGTGGTGGTGGTGGTGGTGGTGGTGGTGATGGTGGGTGGGTGGTGGTGTGTGGTGAGGGGGGGGGGGGGGGGTTGGCGTTATTTTCACAAGGTACCGAGCTAGCGCCGGGCCGACTGCCCTTTGAAGAGCGAGGGCGAGAGAGAGAGGTGAAGGAGGCCGTAGTAGTGTACTGGCCGTAGCCCCGTAGCCGCCGTTAACGGGCGAATGGTTTGCATTTAGCCCTGCAGCAGTGGCGGCGGCGGCTGCCGTGCTACGCAGGAAACACATGTGCCCCGTGCTGTCTATCCTCAGTGTGGGTCAGAAGAACACTCCGGCTTTTGTTTTTGTGTGGTTTTCTATTCTATTTTCATATCAATTTGGGGAATCATGGGAGAAGTGGGGGGGGGGGGGTTGTCGTTGGAAATCTGGACGATCAATGACCAAACAACTCATGTAAAATCATAACACATACAAGTTTATTCTAACATATCAAAGTACAAAGTAATATTCAGCGCTGAAGGCTCCCACCGTTCAACAGGCCACCAAGACTGGTTGGAGGATGATCGCATCAAACAGAGTCCGGTGCTCATATTTATGGCAAAAAAGTGCAGGGTGTTACATAACAGGAGTCTGCAGACGAGCAGGTGCTAGACCATAAGAATCATGCGAGAAGCCCCTGTGCCGTGCCCACCCCCCATCCCCTCCCCAATGAACAGAAACAGATCAGAGAGTCTTCTTTGTCAGGATGACATCTGGCGTGACATCTTACATAGATACGGTGTTTCCCACAGTTTGGGAATATGACCTTGACTAGTTCATCTACCGAGCGTTAGTTCACTTACAAGCGTTAAGTGACTGGATGCGCATGCACTCTCATGCACGCGCCGTTGTCATGTCATGTGGTAAGCTCAGCAAAACATGGGTGCACGGAGTTCATACAAGATGAGTGCCTCAAGGTGAGAGGAGGAGATGTATCCCCCCTAGCTCAAGGTGAGAGGAGGACATGTATCCTCCCTGGCTGAGAGGGCCTTAACTCCACAGATAAGGTGTTTTTCGCTAACAAGGGATACGACCTTGACTGGACCATGGTGACATTGTACTGGAGCCTTAGTTCACTTAGAGTTCATGAAAACAGAAACTAGGCTGAACATGTCTATATAGGAATATGGTGTGCAGTACAAAGAAACATACAGGCATGTAGAACCTTTAACTATATGTATATGGTCATTTTTCCACTACAGGGGTATATGATCAAAATCCACTGGGGTACCCCCTGATGAGACCCCCCCCCCCCTCCTCCTCCTCCTCCTCCTCCTGCTTCACCTCCTGTTCCTCCAACCGATTCCCCTTATTATTCATGTGTTGCACAGTGACGTGGAGGCCGTGTTTTTAGCACTCCCTGTGCACGGAGAGACACTGCAGGCTCTGCAGCAGCGTTCGTCTGGGGTCACCGTCATCCGTTATCGGACACGGGGTCATGGAGCTGTGGAAAAACCGGCTTTGAAAACCTGAAAAGCGGCCCTCCTCCAAATTCCCCCTCGTGCTAAAATGTCTTTATCTCTATCTGGTATTGGAATAATCTAGAGGGGGGTGGGCGGCGGGGGAAGGGGGATTGCGGTTTTTTCCACATAGCAGCTGATTTCTGGGCCGGCGTGGTCCTATCGCGTATCAAAGCACCGTCTCGAAAAACTGTTGTGTATTCCACCTTGAGGTATAAACATCTGTTGGCCGTCTCTCTCTCTCGTCAAACGGAGAGATCAAACCGTTGCATATTCGCACGCTTTTTATTCTGTAACTGTGTATGATCATGCAAACTAAATATAGCGCGAATTTAAAAAAAGGAAGAGAAAAAAAATAAAGAAAATAAAAAGAGGAAAAAGTCTCCCCGGTGCAGAGCTTTGAAATACCACCATGAGCTAACCCTAAGATTGTACCGTGGAGTGCCATGGGGCTGTCAGTGCCTCACCACAACTGGGACGGGGATGTGGATCTATGCAGTGCTGAAATTGTCAAACAGCGACAAGACACAAACACTAAATTTAGACCAAGCGGGCCAAGAAAAGCCAGGATTAGTTCCAGTGCAGCTCATTCGAGGGGTTTGGCCCCATGCTGCCTGCTTGTTTTTAAACTCCGAAGCGTTGTTTTTTTTTGTATTCCTTTTTCGGTTCAAGTTGTGCACGTTTGGGTTAAGAAGCACCGAAACCCTAATCAGTTGCATTTGTCTGTTCCCTGTCTAGAATGTACTGAGGGGGCGTGGGGGGCTTAAGCAACCCATTTTTGACCCCCCTCCACCAAAACCACTTTGTTGACCTAATACTGCTCTCCTTACCAAGACAAAAATATATTTTGCATATTTGTATATAGCAACTGTCAAAACAAGATCCCCCCTTTTTCTTGTTCGCTTTTGTTTCTTCTTTTTTCTTCTGTGTGTGAGGACGGGGTGATGATGGTGGTGGTGGTGGTGGTGGTGGTTCGGGTGGGGGTGATGTGGGTGGGGCACATTTTGGAAGTTCATTTTCATCTTCAGGTCATTATCTGAGCGCGGGGGATCCTGGCCTCAGCTGCCTGCCGCACGGCAATGAGCGGCGTTCGGTTCCGTTAGCAAATCGCCTCTTTCCCCCATCAGTGTTTACCACCACAAAGCTAAACACACACCAGGCTGCGGTACAAACAAATATAACCCCGAGCTGTCGTGGAAGGAAGGAGGGTGGAGGAGGGGGGGGGCTAAAGAGGTGGTTCTGTCTTTCTTGTCCCCCCCCCCCCTTATCCTGTCTATGTCTCTCTCTCTCTTCCCTCTCTCTCCCTCTCTCTCTCCTCTGTCTCTCTCTCTCTGTGTCTCTCTCTTCTCTCTCCTCTCTGTCTCTCTCCTCTCTGTCTCTCTCCTCTCTGTGTCTCTCTGTCTCTCCTCCTCTCTCCTCCCTCGTTCTCTCTCTCCCCTCTTTCTCTCTCTCTCTCTGTTCTCTCGTCTCCTCTCTCTCTCTCTCTCTCTCTCTCTCTCTCTCTCTCTCATCCTTTCCATTCATCTATGTTTGGCATTTCTATCATCTCCCACCAGCGTGGCAACCAGACGGCCACTGTGATTGTTCTGTGCTGCATGATGGACTTCAACTTGGAGCAGGAGACGTGCCAAATGGCCAT
>PIJE02007074.1:10000-13491 GCA_002895965.2 Coryphaenoides rupestris | reverse complement strand
AGTGGATTAATAAATTAAACAAGGCTAAACCGCTTGGACTGTCTGTCTGTCTGTCTGCTCTTTCCAACGCTTAGCCAATCGTGCGTCTGCCCGCCGCTGCCAGACTACTGTACATCAAAACCATCAAAAACAACACATGCACGCACACACACACACACACACACCACACACCATATCTCCTTAATGAAGCGGCTCGGGTTTTGTTTTAAAGGCTTAAGAAGCCGGCAAATGATAAGATTGCACCTTGGACGGCAACATGAAGAGGCCGAGTAGCCACGCTAACCACAATATTGTTAGCATGGCCCCGAAGAGCATCCTTACCGCAATTCCCCTCAGCCATCATAAAGTATTTATGATTCAGGTTCTTCATGTTTCTTTCAGTTTGTGGACTTGCTGGCGCTGGGATTTGTTGTGCAAATGTTGTGTCAATGTGTACAAATGGATACCTGTGGTGAAAGGCGCACAACAAACACCGATCTATACTTAATCGGCCTGATGGCTGGAGGGCCTGTATACACATACACATACACTGTACAATATTTAGAAAACCCTAACCCACTGCTTTGATGTACCTGGGGTTGGTACATTATTAGGATGTATTGATTGATAAGGATATATTTTGAGGCTGTTTTCGAGTTGCTGGCCTTCCTCTCTGATGTAAAGTTCAGGTGTAGCAAGCAGGGTACGGAGCGGGGTTATGAAGTAAAGGGTCCGGGGTGTACACCCGGTAGTACCGAAGGGAGGATGTGTCCTCATCGCACATTGACAAACCTGTGTATATTGGGGCGAGTTTCTACTCTTTTATCTCGATTTTACTTTTCACATTAGCACTTCAAGCAAGTGTCTTCTCTCTATGTCACTAGGCGTGGCGGTACTCAGGCGTATTGCAGTTCCCCAAAGCTGTGAACAGTGCTGCAGCCCTGTGCTCTTGATTGGCTGAGGCGCTTGAGGCGGCGTTGTTATGCTCTACGCGGTGATGTGTTACAGTTGGGTATAGACATTTAAGAGTAGAGAGTAGATTTAGCGAGGAGAGGAGATGTTTCCCTGGCCGTGGCGGAGAGGTAATAATATATAATCAGAATAGCACTGACAATACTACCTGAAACATAGGAGCTGAATTATTAACACGTGGAAAGACGATGCAATGTTCATTTTAAGCTTTGAGTCAACTGTACAAGTTCATAATGAGCCGTTTGTCACGTTACTGCTGACTCTCTCTTTATTATCCACCACGTACTAAACAAACTACCGGTGGGTCGTTTGTGTGATGTGTCTAAAATAGGGTTGGTGGTGTTTTCATTTCCTGTGAAGCGGAGAAATAACGGCGAGGGTATAGCGGGCGGGCGTGAAAGGTCGAGCTGGGAGGGTCTCAACGGGAGCATAGGTAGGGGGCGTATCTGAGTCGGGTGAGAGCTGTTTTACGTGAGAGTGGTAGTGTTTCGTGCCACTGCGCGCCCGTTGTCCCAGGCGACCTGAGCACAGGGCAGTGCGTTACCGACAAGAGTGGAGTGGAGTGAATTCATCTCTGAGGGGAGAGTGGTAGCAGATTGGAAGTTTGGGCGTGGGGGGTGGTCGGGCCACGTAGCGGGGGCTACTCGGGCTGGTACTTGCGCACCAATATCAAGTGTGTATTTAGGGCAAGGGTTGTGTTGGAAGTGTATATTGAAAATGTGTATAGATGTTGGTTGTGTTGTGATTGTGTGTGTGTGGCTGTGTGTGTGTGGTTGTGGTGTGGTGTGTGGTGTGTGTGAAACTCGTCTTCTGCGTTGTGTTTTATGGAGCGGAGTTCACTGCGGTTGTGTATGTTGAAGTTATGATAGTATAGTATATAGTAGTATAGTATATAGTAGTTAGTATATAGTAGTATAGTATATGTATAGACGCTGACCGACGACCAAGGCAGCTGACGTATATTTATTGGGTCACCAGCCAACGCATAATGTTGTCTACTGCGCCGTCTCTGCTCAAGTGTCCATCAAGTGCAAGAATGAAACACACTAATAATATAATAATAATAATATAATAATTATTATAATTATTATACTCATAGTTAATCTATTTATTAGTTTATTTATTGTATGGAATTTGATTTAGGGTTCATATGGGGTTATTGTGATCGTAGGTAGTTATTTAATCTTCGATAGTATTTCATATAATATATATATATATAATGAATTCACAATTCTATAACTTTAAGGATTGAAACAGAGGGAAGCGAGATAAAGCGGAGGGGACGATGGACCATGGAGGTCAGGAGTCTCCGGTGGCGCGAATCCCCACATCCAGGTAGGGCCTGGGCGGGTCGACTAGTAAGCGATATTAGATATGGATATAGTCGTGGATCGGCGTAACTATCAGTATCGTTTAGATTGTGGCTTCCTGAGATTGTGATATGCATAAGTTGAGTCAGTGTGTCTTGCGTCCAGCTTTTAAAGGCCTGGTCGATAACGAAGCACGCAAAGTGATGTAAAGTTTTCTGACGTGTCTAGTCTATTCTGAATAATACTTCAACATGTCGACTACTCACTCGCTAAGACGCTGTGCGAGGTGCACTATATCATCTCTATCTCAACTCTGCTGTAACCATCAGACGACGACTTATTACATGTGAATTTCTTCCAATAACATGCTACTTTGTGATCTACATATCATTTTCGATATTAAATGACGAATTGGTAACCATTTTGTCAGTGTTGCCCCGCCTTTAGACCCAGTAATGAATGATTTCATTCGTACAGATGGGAACAGGCGATAGAAAAATTAAAATATGGGAATTGAGGGTCATCAGCGAACATGATGTTACTGTACTGTGTGTTGTTGAGACGGATGGGGTAAGATTATGTAGTATTTGTTGTTTCTTCTGCAACAGGCCCATAGAAGCTGGCAGATGCCAGTGCCGGCCCCAGGTCGTCCCCCGGTGTCTTAGGCCCCAAGGCCGTCGTGCTCGCCCCCGTGTCAGCCCCAGAGACAGCCCCAGCACACAATGCCCCCCCGTGCTGCTCGCCCCGACCGTCGCCCCCCGTGTCGCCCAGTGCTTCCCCCGGTGTCGGCCCAGTGCTGTCCCCCGTGTCGGCCCTCAGTGCTGCCCGTTGTCGACCCTATGCCGGGCGGCCGCGAGTCGTCTGGTGTCGTTGTTCGGCCCAGCCGCCCACGCTGGCGCCGCATCTTGGGGCCTGCGGTTGGTCGGGCTCTCCGAGGGCTGGAAAGGCCCCACCAGAGGATATAGTAAACTATTTGTAGGCAACAAGTTGTTTCTTGTGTCTAATGACATTTTCAAGCAGTTTCTGGTTATGTTGTGTACAATAGACTGAGCTGACCAACCCAACCATGATGTTATGGTGATCACTTGATGTTATTCAATTTGGAGGACCTGTCGGAGTGGTTTGTTGTTGGTTAAAAGTGAAGAACATGGGTATCTTGCGTTACTTGTACCTGTAAAATTCCATCAATGTAGTAAGTAAACAGTTAAAATTAGCAAGTAAGTAACCACT